>WBNM01010517.1:5383-17968 GCA_013399055.1 Ramphastos sulfuratus | reverse complement strand
CAGAATCACCCAACGTGATCTTTGATCTTTGATCACGTTGGGTGATTCTGTGCTCCACAACCTCCCTGGAGGTGTTCAGCACCAGGTTGGATGAGACCTGTTCTAGTGGGAGGTGTTTCTGCCTATGGCACAGGGGAGGTTGGAACTGGCTGAGCTTTGAGGTCCCTTCCAACCTTCCCATTCTATGATTCTATCACCTTCAAAAAATCATGGAGTAATTTCAAAATGCAGAAACACCAAGGTAGGGGGTGGGGGGAAGAAAAGAAAATCTCCCTCCCTGAGCTGAGCATCTGCTCCTCCCAGGCCACTCCAACGACCTGAGGTGGCCATTGTTGAGCTCCTGGGGCCCCACTGGTGATGGGGCTTGGATGCAGGAAGGTGAGAGGAAACCACTGTCCTTTATTGTTCACCTCCTCAGTGAGAAGCCCTCTAGACAGATCATTTTAAGACAGAATTTCAGGTCACACAGTGCATGTTTGCAGTCTTGGAGACTGACAGGGTATTTTCATTTGTTCTCTCTCTCTCTCTTGCATAAATAGCCCAGCTGAGAAGCTATCTGGATTTCACTCTGAGGGTTTTTAATTCTGAATGGAAAACAAAGCAATCCAAAAGGAAATCTGCAGAGAAATGATTGCTACCAAAGGCCAGACAGAAAGTGTGTTAGGCCAGCTAGAAGAGAGGTTTGTTCCACTCCTCCTCCTCACCTATCACTGGATATGCCTTAAACCAAAATAAGCATCTGGTAGGTTTCCTAACCCAGCACCACAGGGCAAAGCAGGGGAAAGGATCCTCTGCTGGGCCTCAGGGGCTTTGCTTCAGGGTTCTCTCTACCACTGGCAGTCAGAGTAACCTTGAGAACATCATTTCACCTCCAAGTGCCCCTTTCTTCCCCTTCTCTCTGAAGGTGCCATGGCACAGGAGCTGTTTCTCATCATGTGTTCATCTGGCACTAGGGAGCTTCCTGACACAACCATTTCTTCCCACAAAGGGTTGTCAAGGCATGGCCACAGTCACAGTGGAGTCCCCATCCCTGGAGAGGTTTGAAAGCTGTGGAGATGGAGTGCTGAGAGCCAAGGTTTAGTGGTGATCTGGCACTGCTGGGTTAAGGGTTGGCTTTGGTAGTCTAAAAGGTCATTTCCAACCTAAACAACTCTACCATCCAAGCCCTACTGGTGCTGCCCCAGTGCTGCAAATCTAAACCAACGAAATTCAGAGACCTCAGAGACAGTTTAACCCAGGTACAAGCTGGACTTTCACTGTCTACTTCTACACCAACCCTCTTTGCTCTGCTGCCAAGGCTACAGCAGCATGGAGCTGAAGTTTCATTTGCTGAATTATCTCCAGGGTTGAGATTTTCTTCATAGAGTGGTTTGAGCTGGAAGGGACCTTAAAGATCATTCAGTACCAATCCCCCTGCCATGGGCAGGGACACTTCCCACTAGCCCAGGTTGCTCAAGGCCTCACCCAGCCTGGTTTTGAACATTTCCAGGGAGGGGGCATCCACAACCTCCCTGGGCAATCTGTGCCAGTGTCTCATCACCCTTGCTGGAAAGAATTTCTTACTAATCTCCAGTTTCAATCTCCTCTCTTGCAGCTCAAAGCCACTGCCTCTCATCCTAGAATCATAGAATCAGGCAGGGCTGGAAGGGACCACAAGGATCAGCCAGTTCCAACCCCCCTGCCATGCCCAGGGACACCTCACACCAGATCAGGCTGCCCACAGCCTCATCCAGCCTGGCCTTAAACACCTCCAGGGATGAGGCTTCCAACACCTCCCTGGGCAACCCCTGCCAGCCTCTCACCACCCTCATGCTGAACAACTTCTTCCTAACATCCAGTCTCAATCTATCCATTTCCAGCTTTGTTCCATTCCCCCCAGTCCTATCCCTACCTGACATCCTAAAAAGTCCCTCCCCAGCTTTCTTGTAGCCCCCTTAAGGTACTGAAAGGCCACAAGAAGGTCACCTGGGAGCCTTCTCCTCTCCAGCCTGCACAACCCCAACTCCCTCAGTCTCTGCTCACAGCAGAGCAGCTCCAGCCCTCTGCTCATCCTCGTGGCCCTTCTCTGGACACCTTCCAGCACCTCCATAGCTCTCTTGTAATAGTGGTTCCAGAACTGCCAGAAATCAGCCATGCAAATGCACCTCTGTGCCACCAGCATCTTGACTTAGCCTAAAAAGTCCCTCCCCAGCTTTCTTGTAGCCCACTTAAGATATTAGGTCTTCCCTATGGACAAAACATCCTGTAATTTAGGGGGTTTATTTTATTGGTGGGCTTCTTTTTGGCTGTCTCTGTGTTTTGAAGGCTCTTTTCTACTACAGGTCAGGCCTATTTGGCTTTTCCATCCTTTGCTCCTCAGCAAGGCTGGATCCATCTTTGCCTTGGGGGACTTCTGTCCCCTTTGCCTGGGCAGTGACTGAGCCTGCTCCCATCTTCCCAGGACATCTCATAGAATCATAGACATCACAGAATATGGATCATAGATATCACAGAATATGGAAGTGACCTTGAAAGATCAGAGTCCAACTTCGAGAACCACAAGCCCTTGTCAAAAGTCCCTCCCCAGCATTTTGTTTGCTTGTTCCTTTCTCTCTCCTTTCCTACCCTTATCCATTTCTTTTCCAATGGAAGATCTAAGTGCTGCCATAAAACCTCTGCAGCCTGCAGTGCCCTGATGCTCAGCTCCATGCAAATCTGCCATCCAGGGCTGTGCTGAGTTCCCCACGGTCAGCAGTAATACTTTAGATGTATTCAAGAGCACCACAGTGCTTGAGAGAAAATAAACATGCTGGGAAAGCCTTCAGCTGGACAAAGGGAGGTGAGGATTCAGCAGGAATGTTTATTTTTGCTCTGAAAGCAGCAGAGCTTCCATCAGTGCTGGCTTGTGGATATAGCAAAATGCCCTTTGTGAGGAGCTGTGTTCAGGCTTTAGAGGGGACAGATGGGCAAACACAGCCTCTTTTTTTTTTCCCCCCTCTTCAGTTTTAAACCCCCAAATCTAAATTTGCCTACCAGCAGGCAATGCAGAAGGAGGCAAAATCCAGAAGAAATTACTATTTTTTTGCCTGTGGAGTTGAGAAGTGGTTTTCTTCTCCTATTCCAGGACCAAAGAGCTCCTTCTTGAGCTCCTCAAGGGAAAAGGCCACCCTCAGGGGATAGAATCCCCAGCACACCTCACTCTGCCCCTGCTCATGCAAAGTCAGAGGATGGGCCAGCTGCCTCAATCCTGGCTTCAAAGTCAGGATGAGAGAAGAGAAAGGGTTCATAGAATGCTTTGGGTTGGAAAGGACCTTTAAAAGGGGGAAATATGGGAAATATATCCACTTTGGAGGGGATGTGGGAAACCTACACCATCCTCAGGCTTGTCCCAGTAAATTCCTTTAAGCTCTCATCAGGGAAGATTACATTTGCTGGTTCATTTGCACCTTTGCCTGCTGCTCCTTTCCTACCCAAGGATTGCTTCATCAGCACAAGGCAATGAAGGGATCAAACCCTGAGGTCCAGCTGGATGTAGCCTATGAGACAAACCACAACCAGTGAAGGGATCAAACCCTGAGGTTCAGCTGGATGTAGCCTATGAGACAAACCACAGCCAACGAAGGGATCAAACCCTGAGGTTCAGCTGGATGTAGCCTACGGAACAAACCACAACCAACGAAGGGATCAAACCCTGAGGTCCAGCTGGATGTAGCCTATGGGACAAACCACAGCCAATGAAGGGATCAAACCCTGAGGTTCAGCTGGATGTAGCCTATGGGACAAACCACAGCCAATGAAGGGATCAAACCCTGAGGTCCAGCTGGATGGATGTAGCTTATGGGACAAACCACAACCAGGCAGCAAAGCTGCTTCTCAGCACCATCCAACCAGTGGGGATGGGTTTGACCAGCCTGTCCTGATTTTTCCAGCCTCTGCTTGTTGTTTTGGAGGTTTTATTTTTCCCGCACCCTGAAGGCAGCACAGGTGGAAGAACCTGGATCTGGGGTTCCCCCCCCCCAATCCTTGACTGCTGGAGGCTGAGCAAAGGTGAGAAGTCCTGCAGCTGGGGCTCCAAACCTCTCCCACTCACTCTGTGCCAAGTGCTGTGGCATTATCAGCCACTGCAGGGAACAAAGAGGGCTTTGACCTGCTGGACCTTCTCTAGCTGCTAATTGTTAAAAAAAGAAAAAAAAAAAAAGGTAAGAAGTGATGGAGGGGAAAAAAATAAATCCTCAGTCAAGAGTCTGCCTCTACTTTAAAAAGGCTCAATAGTAGCTCCCAGCTGCTGCTTTCTAACCACACTCTGAGCTTAGTGGTTGATTCTTTTTTATTTTTTGTCCCCTTCTTCCTTTAGGGTTTTTTCCTTGCTGCTTGATTTAAATCCTCCTGACGTTCCACCTATTGTGAGTCCCATCCTCGGCTGAACAAATCCCTGTCTGCCTTTTGCTCTCTGACTGCTTCCAGGAAAGGACACTCTGTGCTGCCTTCTCCAGCTTGGATTCCTCTCAGAGGGAAGCAGGGTTGGGGAGAATTTTTGCCTTGACATTTCTAGCTGTGAAATCACAGCTTGTACCCACCTCAAAATGAAAACACCACCGCTGCGTCACCAACAGCCACCCCAAAGCTGTGCTGGCAGCTGGCATTGGGAGGAAAGGTCCAACCCCCCACCCCCCAAACCCAAAAAAAAAGAAAGAAGCAAAAAAAAAAAAAAATCAGCAGAGGCATCCTCACACAAAGTGAAGCCGACCAGAAAAGCTGCTCCTGAGCATCGCGTTTGACACAGGCGCAGCTGTGCAGGCTTGTGGCGTCCCAGCATCAGGCTGGGCTGATTTCCTGTGCGCTGGCTCAGGCTGACATCTACTTTCCTCTGGGCTCTCGCAAAGTGCTGCTGCCACACGCAGCCCCCGCAACGCCATTTCACCTGCAGAGGGACCTAAAGGGGCTCTGCTTGTGCGAGAAGCTCTCAGATGAGGAGGGAGGGGGAGAAAAAGAGGGGAGGAAGGGAAAAAAAATAATATATTGCAGTTCTAGTGGGAGGTGTCTGTGGTGGGGGGGTTGGAACTGGGTGGTCTTTGAGGTCCCTTCTAACCTAAACCATTCTGTGATTCTATTCTATGATTTTTCAACCTCATTGGTTTCAAGCTCAGGCAGTTTCTTTCTTTTCCTTTTTCCTTATTTCTTATTTGTTTTTCCTTATTTCTTATTTGTTTTTCCTTATTTCTTATTTGTTTTTCCTTATTTCTTATTTGTTCCCTTTTCTTATTTATTTTTCTTTTTTCCTTTTCTTTTTTCCCTTTTCTTATTTATTTTTCTTTTTCCTTTTCTTTTTCCCTTTTTCTTATTTTTCTTTTTCATTTTCTTTTTTCCATTTTCTTATTTTTCTNTGATTCTGTGCTCCACAACCTCCCTGGGCAACCTGTGTCAATGTCTCACCACCCTCACTGCAAACAACTTCTTCCTAACATCCAGTTTCAATCTCCCCTCTGCCAGTTCAAACCCATTCCTCCTCATCCTCTCATTACAAGACCTTGTCAATAGTCTCTCCCCAGCCCTCCTGCAGCCCCCTTCAGATCCTGGAAGGCCACTCCAAGGTCTCCTGGAAGCCTTCTCTTCTGCAGGCTGCAGAGCCCCAACTCTCTGTCCTCATAGCAGAAGTGCTCTACCTGTCCTGATGGCAGTCAGCCTTCAGCAGCAGCTTGCCTGCTGTTCAGCAGCATCCCCCAGCTAGCTGACCACAGGATAAGAGAGATTTGGGAGAGAGGAATTCAATTCTTCATCAGTCACCCTGCACCAGGACGAGAGCAGCAGCAGCATCCATGTGGATGGTCTCAGCTGGCTCTGTACTAAGAGCATCTCCCCTCAGCTCCCTTCAGAGATCTCATTTCAGACCTGTCATGGGAAATCTTATCCTGTGCCTGAACTCCTTCAGAGGCAAAAAATAAATAAGTAAACGTGCCCCACATGCCATTGTCCTTCAGCAGTGCACATCCTGGGGAGCACAAGCTGTAACTAGTATGAAAAACTGCATTTAAATGCAAGAAGCATTTGTAAGCATCCTGGGCAACCTGCTCTGGGTGCAACTGCTCTGGCAGGGGTGGAGTTGGGGTGGATGATCTCCAGAGATCCCTTCCAACCCCTACCATTCCATAATTCTGTAATTCCAGTGCAGATCTGAAGGGTAGATTGGGACTGAGACCTCTTTTCTCTGCATGATATGAGAGGTCCACACACACACAATATCTAGGCTTAAACTTTCCAAAGTTCTGCCTGGATTTTAGGAAGCCACCATGGGAAAAAATACACTGCTGCACTATGCAGGAAAAACAAAAAAATGTTTGGAGNCGAGTGCACAAGTTTTCATTTGCCTAAATGGATTTAAAGCAAGACATGGGGAAACTTCTCACAAAGCCAGTGACAGCAAAGCCAATCCCCTCCTGCCCCTGTTTACTTTGGCTTTCAGAACAAAGGACCCAGAGCTCTGCCACTGCCCACTCAAACACTTCAGGGTAACAGGCTGAGATTATAGAAAATAGAACTGATTGGTTGGAACAGACCTCCCAGAGCATGGAGTCCAACCATCAGCCTAACACCACCATGGGCATCAAAACAAGTCCCCAAGTGCCATGTCCACATATTTCTTGAACACCTCCAGTGGTGGTGAGATGTGCAGAACCAGGCTCCTGTGTGACTCTTCATGGACCTCTTTGCAAAACCAGCTCTACCAGCCCCAAAGCTTGCAGCTCCTCCCCAAAACCCTGCACCTACATCACTGCCCCCTCCCCAACCTCTGCTTGCCCCCAGACCAGTCACAGAACTGGTTTGGGTTGGAATGAACCTTTAAAGGTCATCCAATCCAACTCTCTGCAGTCAGCAGGGGCAGCTGGAACCAGAGCAGGTTGCTCAGAGCCCCAAACCTGAGCTGCAGTGGTGCCAGGGCTGGGGCAGCTCCCACCTCACTGGGCAGCCCGGGCCAGGCTCTCCCCACCTTCAGTGCAAGAAATTTCTTTCTTCTCTCCCTCTTTGAGTTCAAACCCTCTGCCCTTGTGCTGTCACAACAGGCCCTGCTCAAAAGTCTGTCCCCAGCTTTCTGATCAACCTCTTTAAGCACTGCAAGGCCACCAGAAGGTCTCCTGATAAAGTCTGCTCCGTTAAGACACTGATAAGCAGAGCTGGGGGCAGGGGGGGTCAGAGGAAAAGCTTGCTCTCAGCAGAGGCAGAGCAGTAGATGAGCACCAGGTAGCAGGACCATTCCCTTTTGTAATCATTGCTTTATTAACATCCAACAGCCTTATTAAATCTCCTCTAAGTGCTTGTTTGGCAGCTTCAATAGAAAACCTTAATTGAGCTCGTTTTAACTACAGCAACAACTGCTTACTCTGCTGTCTGAGAAGGTGCAAGCTTCCTCCTCACCCCCTACCCAGTGATGCCTGCAGCTGACAGCTTGTTAGTGAAGAAGGATGGGGTTGAAGGGTGGATTTTTGCTGCTTTGGGGTTTTCCTAGGACTCACTGGATGAGTCAGTCACATCAAGACACAGGAAGAGCTGGCAACATCAGTCACCCAAAGAGGCACTGCTCCACTACCCAGGTGGGTCCATCTGCCCATCTGAGATGCTGCCTCGCTACTGAGGGGGCAAAAAAAACCCCCTGAGACAGGAAGCATCATTTGTGTCACGAGCAGCACAGCTCTCTGCTTAATGAAAGCTTCTAAATCTGCTGTCAGGGAACGTGCCAGGAGGTTTGACAGCCTTGGCTGGACCTCTTTCATCAGCCACAGCTGCAGCTGTAAATGGGCAGCTCTGTTGAGCCCCCCGGGGTCCCTGGGGAGGGGGTGTGAATGACTCACTTGTCTCCTCCAAAGGCACCACAGCTTCACCTGGTCTGCAAGGGGCTTCTTCCGACCAGCCGGCGCCTTGGAGAAAGGCTCTTTTTTACCAGGCCTGGGACTGACCTAAATACCCAGAGCTGAACCATCCTGGAGGGATGGGACTGGAGAGGAAGGCAAAGATTTAAATATCTGCACTGAAAGCCAAATCTTGACAGCTGGAAGCCCTCTCTGCCCGGATTCACCCAGGCAGGAGGCTTGGCCGTAGCAAGCAGGCAGAGAATTTCCAAGTGCTGCCCCTCGCTTTGGGTAGCAGGAAGGCTCCATACTGCCAGAACCACCTGGTCCATGAGGGCTGGAGCAGCATGTGGCCCTTGTCCTGTGGCTAACACATGGGGTGGGAGGTCACCATGCCAAAAAAGCAGGTGTTTGTGGAGGACCAAGGGCTTCCTGCTCACCTTGATGTGTGTGCCGTGCAGGCTGGGGGGTCCCTCGCAGCTGCTGATCTTCTCTCCACAGGTCCACCTCTGGTTCAGCAGCTCACCCCGAAACTCATTTTCTGGGGAGAGGAAGAGGGACATGGGGTCAGGACATGGGGTCAGGACATGGGGTCAGCCCAGCACCACATCAGCAGCAAGAGAGGTGAAAATGCAATGCTTATTCCCTGCCTGCCTGCTTTAGTAGTCATACAACCCCTCCTTGAGGATCTCTGTGCCCCAGGCAGCACCTCAGGGTGCTACACCAAAGCCAAGAGCCCCAGGTGTGAGTAACCCTCAGCATACCCAAAGCACTGCAAAGCTGCTCAGCTTAATCTTCAGCTGGAGGACAGTGTGAAGAGTGAGGATGGACAAGGCAGCTGCCAGGGCTGGCCTGGGAGCCTGGTGGTGGCTATGGCAGCTTGCAAAGGGCTTCTCCCTTGCACTCTCTCCTCTTTGCAGAGACCAGAAAGCTGTGAGGTTGGTCAGGAGTGACTCCTTCAGCTTTCACAGAAATTGGCACAGCTAGAGCAGCAGATGGGACCCATTAGCTGGACATCACTCAGAGCCAGGTGGGATCTCCACACAGGTTTCTGTGACAGATCTCAGAGACAGCAGAGCACAGAGAAGGCACAAAGCAAGGGTCTTAGGGGCACAGAGCTGGTTTGGGAGCAAGAGAGAGCAGGCAGAGAGGAACCTCCACATGAGGAGAAGGCTTATGGGAAATACAGGCTTTGTGAGAAGATTGTTGTCATGTTCCCTTTGCTCCAGTACAGCTTCAAACATCTTCAAGGGGCCAGCACCAGCCCTGCCACACGTGGATGGATCTGCAGCAGCTGGGCCAGGAGCTGCCAGGGAGCAGCTGCCCTCCCACATTGCTATTGCTCACAGCCAGATCAGGAGCATTTGTCCCAGACTCTGGCCTCCTGCTTCCCAGCATCACAGCTCACCTGGCAAGCTCTTGTCACCACCTCCATGAGCCTTCCTCTCTAATTGCAGCTCCCTCTGGCACTAAGTACTGAATAATTTACTGCCTGTTCTCCAAGTCTTGCTCCATTCATCTTCTACCACCGCTGCAAAGGGAGAGAGGAGAGCAGCACCTCCAAGGAGGAGGCACCTGAGGAGCTCCACACATGTCAGCACCTTCATCCATCTCCCATGCTTGATGCTTCTCTTATTGGGGTGAGCTCAGAGACAAGGAACACAGGCAGAAGGCTCACCCACAGAAATCAGCCTGTAGAAGTTGTTTCCAGCCATGGATGATTTGGAGGACACCTGCTGAGCAACTTGAGGCTTGCTCTGCCACAAAGCAGCTTTTAGGGGCACACACACACACAGAAAAGAGCTAAGGAATTTATTCCTCCCCTGCCTCTGCCTGTTCTCCATCAATGAGGCATTAAGGAACAACCAGTACACCCCACAGTGCTCTGGCAGGAGTGAGTACATCAACAGACTGGGCTAATTTGATGCTATGGTAATGCACAACCCAAGTTCCTGCCTAAGACAGATGACCATGAAAGTCACCTCCATCCATTTATCCCAAATCAGAGCTGGTTGGAAGCTTGGGCAGGGGAATTCCCTAGGTTTCCCAGGAGAAACATCTGTTTTGGAGACTCCAAACCCTGTCTGAAGTGCTGAGTTCCAGCCTGGACCCACAAGACAGGCACACAGAGCTTGCAAATCAAATTCAAGAGGCACACAGGGCTTGGAAATAAATCTGGGAGTTGCTGAAACGTTGCTTGGCTCAGAGGAAAGGGAGCAGGGAGGCAGATGGGCAGGCAGAGGATGGGAAACAAGCAAAATCATAGAATGGGAAGGTTGGAAGGGACCTCAAAGATCATCTAGTTCCAACCCCCTGCCACAGGCAGGGACACCTCCCACTAGTACAGGTCACTCAAGGCCTCATCCAACCTGGTGCTGAACACCTTCAGGGAGGTTGTGGAGCACAGAATCACCCAACGTGATCTTTGATCACGTTGGGTGATTCTGTGCTCCACAACCTCCCTGGGCAACCTGTGCCAGTGTCTCACCACCTTCAACCTGTGCCAGTGTCTCACCACCCTCAACCTGTGCCAGTGTCTCACCACCCTCACTGCAAACAACTTCCTCCTAACATCCACTTTCAATCTCCCCTCTGCCACTTCAAACCCATTCCCCTTGTCCTGGCATTCCAAGCCCTTGTCAATAGTCCCTCCCCAGCCTTCCTGTAGGCCCCTTCTGTGGGAAAGAAGCTAGCAAGGGACAGAAGAAAGGTGAAGGGGGGGGATTAGATAAGAAGAAATAAAGAGCTTTCTCTTACACATTCTTGGGAAAGAGCAACCTGCCTACATCTATGAAGCATTTCCCTGAGCATCTCTGCATGTTTTAAAGGCAGAGCATCCTCTCTGGATGCTGCAGGTGGTAGTGAAGTTGGAGGAGGTTGTAGTGAGGTGGAGGTTGGTCTCTTCTCCCTAGGCTCAATTTTAGAACCAGAGGAAATGGCCTCAAGTTGCACCACGGGAGGTTTAGATTGGTTATTAGGAAAAATTTCTTTGCTGCAAGAGTGGATGGGGCTGCCCAGGGAGGTGGTGGAGTCCCCATTGCTGAAGGTGTTCACAAACCACTAGACATGGCATGTTAGGGCATGGTTTAGTGGCCATGGTGGTGCTGGGCTGGTGGTTGGACTTAGAGGTCTTTCTCAACCAAAGCCATTCTGTGATTCCCTGGGAGGCAGTGGGCACAGGAGTGCCCAGAGGTGGGCTTAAACTGCAGAAACAGCAGATGGAGAGTACCAGATAACCCTAAAGGTAGCTTAGAAGAGCTCTGAAAGGTTGAGGGGTCATGAGATTCAGCTCCAAGGAGGAAAACACAGCAGAGCACAGACAGACTTATCTCCTTTGGCTCCATTCTGCTCATGTCTGCCTAAGTCATAGGTTAAGGGTGAGAAGCTGCCACAGTGGATCTTGTCCAACATGACAACCTACCCTTGCCATGAGCCCCTCCTCAACCTCCCATCTTCATCCCTGCAGCAACAGGAGGGGAAGGGTCTGTGTGCTGGGACAAGGAGCTTTGGCCAGGCTGAAGGTGTGTTGGCTGAAGCAGCTCAGCACCCTCCTGCCTGTTCCTATCCTTCTGCCCAGCCCTGTTCAGGTGGCCAAGGCAGCTCCATCCAGACCAGAATCAGGTTTCCTCTACTTGGTGCTGCTCAAATGCACCTGCTCTCTGGAGAGGATCAGTTTGCACTGCTGGCTCTGCCCTTTCCACCTCCACTCCAGACCCTGGGTTCAGCAGAAATGCAGCTCCATGGTTATGTGAAGGACATTTCTTTTAACCCCTGCCTGGGCCACCTAAAAGCAGATGTAGGACATCACTTTAAATACAGGTTCTTGCTCATGGGGAGCAAATCTTGGTGGAAAGAGCACATCCTGGGGTCCCCTCCTGCCACTGAGCTGGGACAACCAAAGCATTTGCATCCACTCCTTGGAAGAGAACCTGGAAGCTGCTCTGATAGCTCACTGCAAGTCCTTTGCATCCCAAAGGACATCATCATCCCACCCACTCCATCCTCAGGTACCTGCCACCTAGTCAGGACTGGATCACACACCAGGGTCCCTCAGACAGGATGCTTTTCCCATCCCAAACATCACTGTAGCCTCAAAAATGCATCCAACAAACCTTTGAAGAGGAGAAAGTGAATAGACAGCAAGGCAGGGCACTGCAGCAAGGGGCTGCCAACTGCCACACCTGTCCTCAGAGTGCCAGAGGAAGTCCTGCTCCTGGGCAGAGCATTACCCTGTCCCCAGATCTGTTCACAAGAGGCTGAGAGCCCTGAGGCTGCTGAGCCTGGGCAAGAGCAGCCCCAGAGGGGATCTGCTCAATGCTCAGCAAGAGCTAAAGGGGAAGGGGGCAAGAGGATGGAGCCAGGCTCTCCTCAGTGGTGCCCAGTGACAGGACAAGGGCCAATGGGCACAAGCTGGAACCCAGAAGGTTCCATCTGAACATGAGAAAGAGAAATTTGTTTCATGTGAGGGTGCTGGAGCTCTGAGGTAGGCTGCACAGAGAGGTTGTGGAGCCTCCTTCTCAGAGAGCTTCCAACCCACACCCCTGGCCATTGCAATGCTGGGCAAGCTGCTGTGGGTGCCCTGCTTTAGCAAGGTGGGGGTGGGCTGGATGATCTCCAGAGGTCCCTTCCAACCTCCACCAGGCTGGCATTTTACGACTCTGTGGTTGCCAAGCTCCTTTCCAAACACACTAAGGAAAATATCTTCAGGTCATAGAATCACAGAATGGTAAGGTTGGAAGGGGCCTCAAGGATCATCCAGTTCCAA
>WBNM01010514.1:159498-268273 GCA_013399055.1 Ramphastos sulfuratus | reverse complement strand
ATTGGCCTCAAACCAGCACATCAACATGTTTAGGTGAAAATAATCCAGGTTTACTTGAGCACACTGGGAAAAGTTATGGTATTTACAATTACATGTTTGCATTTTTTTTCTTGTCTCTGAATGTTGGGAATTGTATTATTACAAATAAGCTTTATTAATATATACAAATAAATCATGCAGTGCAACAGAAGGAAGACAGCAATGGCCTATCTTGCTTTGCTGTCTCTGGTTATAACATTTTCCTTTCTTGCTGTACTGATGGTGTACAGAATTGTAACTGGCCCACAAGAATGTGCAAGACACTACAGAAAAGTGATGCTGTTTGCCTGCCTCCAACACTGTGCATGCATGGCCTTTGCAGAATCATGTTTGGAGTATGTTTTGTATTTGATGGGGCTCATGTCTGGCTTTATTGGACACGGAGACCGGTATGTCTTAGCGTGCTCTTTTGTGGAAATAATAGAACCAGAACAGTTTTGACTTAAACATGTTGCAAGAAAGTTGCTCTTCAGCTATTTTGTTCAGCCAGGAATCTGATCCTGTGAGGTTAAAACATCTAGAATTATTTGTCATTATTAAATAAAGTCTTGCAACTACTATACTGTGCTCAAGCTTTACGGTTCTAACTCATAGGAATCCTAAGTTTTGTCTAAGCTATGGCCAAATGTAATGACTTTTATGTATTTTAGTTCACATTTTTCTGGGGCACCCAGAGAATGTTTTCTATCAGCATCTCCATCTCAGCGATCGTAATGATTTTTCCCTAACGTTTTCCAATTCTATTCTGGAAGCTTGTTGCCAAGCTAACTTCATTATGCTGTTATTGTTTAGTACCTTTTTTTCTTTTTTTTTTTTTTCCCCACTAAAGAACACCAGAATTTCTACAAAATTAATTTTGTGAGAGTGACTGACTTTTTGTGGTATTGAAAACTCGCATATGTTCCTTGAGAAGATGGTTGCGTTTTATCTGTAGAACATCAGTATGGAAAGATTGAGAGAACTGCTTGAAAAGAAGTTCTTCCAGCTATTTTTCTGTCCTGATACCTAAGATAAAATTGGTAATAATCAACAATGCCTCTTCACATGGCTTAATAATAGAACCTATGCTAGAACATCTTATCAAATTGCAGTGTCTTATATGATTTCAAGAGAGTAAACACACATGGAATGTTAACAGCCTCAGGTTTGGTCAAAATAGGTGATTTTTAAATTTCTGATTTTCTGTGGGAGACAGAAGTTAAAATACTTCGGCATTAACAGTATTTGGATCACTGACTTAAACACATTGCTGACTATTATTCTGTACACTCAAACACTTAGCTGTTAGCTAGACTCAAGTGCATGCAGTTGCAGACAGAAGGCTTTTACCATTCAACTATGCACATTCTTTTATATTTTTCTGCAAAAATATTTTTGGAATTATTTATGCCCATCTCGTCCAGGAGCATACTTCTGTCTATGCTAAGTGAGAAGAAAGCTTGAGACTAATGGATATCTGTTCTCCTTGGAGAAAAGGGTTTTGCCACATAATGCATTCTGCGGACAATTATGACTGCTGTTAGTACTACCACTCATTGTTGCATTGCAGCACAGATTTCTGTTCCTGCTGGTGAAATCAAAATGACCAAGGGAAAGAGATTTAAATAGACTATTTGGAAAAATTTAGTTATCTTTATTCCTTTACCCAAATCATCTTAAGATTTATTTGAGAAGGTTCATATTTTTTGCCTGAGCTTTCATATTTTTCTATAAAATGTGTTTGTTGCTGTTCCTACTTCTAGACACAACTTTTTGTGTTCATATTTATGGGATTTCCATTGCATGTGTGTTTCTATAACTGTACAAAAATTTGAGGCTGTATACAGGTCAGTTTAGTTTACATGAGTAGTGTGTGATTGTGCAAAATCCATAACATTTGGATGAGGAAAAAAAGCTTATGGACAAGATTATGGAGTCTAGGATACAGAAACTTGTAAATTTAGTCTTTGAAGGCACAAGTGATATTTTCACCCTGCATCTACTTGCTGAATATTCCATAAATAGACTTTATTCATATTCCTTTAGACGTGGCTGCAATTTATGGAAACCTCATCATACTTCATGAAAAAACTGAACGCTGCAGCTTTAACTAAAGCACGGTGGTTCATAAATGTTGCAATGCTATGTAAAATGCAATGCAGTGTAAAAATATAGCTTATTTTTTTTTCTTTCTTCTTTTTGGCAGGCAATATGATTTTATTACTTGAAGATGATTCCTACAGTATTCAAAGAGAAAAAACAGTATCAGTGCATTTTTGAAAGAATTTGATTCTGTCTAGTAAAAAGATTTTCAAAATAATCTGACAGCCTGGTTGACAAGGTGTAGTTTCAGTAACCCCTATGCTTTGGTTGATTCTGCTGTGGCCTGTATACATTGTGGTGTCCTTCAGTCTTGGTTTGCTTTTCGAGAACTGAAGTTCAGAGAGAAACTTATAGTAGGGCCCAGCTCTGAATAGTTGCAAACCTTAGAGCTTTCATGTTAGTGGCGTTAAAAAAATCAATGAATAGAACAAAACTTTGCTGTGTAGTGATCTCTTTTTTTTTTTTTTCTGTTAGTTACAAGAAGTTATATTCATTCCTTGTACCAACAAGTATGTATCTGCAGAGTTAGAAATACTACCACGGTGAAACTGATGCTTTTAATGTCCCTACAGCATCCTTGGCAAAGCACTTGATGGATTAGCAAGGAAGTAGTTACGTTACAATTATTCAGGGGCAATTCACAGTATCACAGTATCACCAAGGTTGGAAGAGACCTCAAAGATCATCAAGTCCAACGCATTACCACAGACCTCGAGACTAGACCATGGCACCAAGTGCCACGTCCAAACCCACCTTGAACACCTCCAGGGATGATGACTCCACCCCCTCCCTGGGCAGCCCATTCCATTCCTCATAGTAAAAATTAATATATATTCTATTGTTATTTACCATTACATGAATGCCAGATTAATGTTTTAATGTAGTTATATTACAGATATATATCTAAAAAAAAAAAAAAAAAAATTCCCTGTACTTTTAACTTTCTGGCATCCTTAACTTCCTGGTAGGGTCTACAATCTCAGGTTCTCTGTACCTTCTGAGGACTGGGTGGACACCAGGGATTCGGAGTTGTCTTTAAGGAGTTGTCTTAGTTGTATGTAAGTGTACATAAGTATAAATGCCCCACCATTAAATAACTGTGAAAGCAGAGATGGAATATAGGAGTATAGCCTAATAATGCTTTTAATGGGATATTTCCTACAACTGTTTTCCCATTGTATGACTAGAATCCTACCTCTGTTCATTTCAAAGCTGAAAATATCATATATACTTTCTGCAAAGAAAGCTTGTTGGTGTTGGAGTTTGGCTTTTCAAATAATGGAACAATATAGAGTATCAGGAAGATGTAAGGAAGCCCTGAAGAAATAGTGAAGCGGATGAAAGTTTCAAAGGTGGATTTTTTTTTCCTTTTAAAGAAAATAATTAAGTATCATGAATGTTTTGATTACTCTGCAATAACAATATCCTTAAGGGATGAAAGTATGCTCTAACTAGGTGCTTCGTGAATGTATAAGATTCATAGCATGCTTGATTAAAACCTCTGTATTGCTTACTTAAGCTTTGCAGTAATTCTGCAAGCATTTCATAAGTCCTAGAAGGTACACTAACCATCTGTCAAAATTTGATGAAAGCACTATTAAGAATTGAAAAAACAAGTGTTCAAAACTCACTAAGAAGTTACAACTATTGCAAGGAAACATAAAGGAACCTGCATACACTACTGAGACTGGGCAGTTCCAGGACTTGATGGTTTTGCTTAGAATTACCTTCTATATTTGAGATTTCAAATTTTCTTAAGCATAATGGCAATATGTGGTAAAGGGTGCATGGGAAAGGAATATAGAAAATAGGGCAGAAATATGGAACCTGAGCGATTTCTAATTCATTTTAATGATTTTAAAAAATAATAGTTAGAAGAATTTTACTTTGTTTTTTTGAAAACCTTTAATGGGCTCACCGTGAAACAGATTCTCTTCCCTAATTGTGAATCTGTGGGTGAACAAACTAATGCAATCCTCTCAGTATAAACACTTACAAATAAAGTCAACAATTAGCTTATAAATTCTTCTTTTGAATACATGAATTGCATAATAGTTAGAGATTATAATCAAGACTTAAATAAGCAAGTTTATCTAAATAATACACATGCTGAATGGCATTAATACAATGTTTTTTCAATAACCTGTTTCTCGAATGGCCATCTCTAGGTCGCCTGAAGTACTGTTCTTACCTCTTTCTTTGCTGAATTTTATTATATGCTGTAGTGATTTTCCAAGTCAGAAATAGAAGAGGTCCATAAGGACATTATTGCTGTGGTTTTTGTTGCTGAAATTTTCTCAAAGCCCTTGAGCAAATTGAAACGGAACCGAAATTGGTGCCATTCATCAGCAACAGCGAACAAACAGGGATCACTCTTCACGTCAGAAAGAATTTTAATGTTCCATTATGGTCCATAATTAAGTACCCACTGTTTCCTCATCTCCCTTTCTCCAATCTATTTACTTGGCTGTTCATAATACTGACATTTATGCTGACCTGTGTACATTAAAATTATTTTGGAGGTCTTTAATTCCATTTTCCAGATTACCCTGAGGTGAAAATTTTTGCCATTCTCTTCAATGACAAAGGCTGTTAGAAATACCAACTGGTCTTTGCATACATTTAATCTCAAAATTCGGTTCCAAAAGCTTTGAACCCTTAGGCTTACAAGGAGTGTCTTAAACAGTATTTCTCAGCCTAATAAAAATCCTGCCATAAGACTTAACTCTTGCAAATTTTAAATTTTATTTTAAGATATTCATAGTGAGGCTTAAACTGCAAACTTCCGGTTTTATTCTGTGACAAGCAGAAGCTAAGAAAAGAAGTTTGTGCCTGTTAAGGCATACAAACTTTCTTGACTGCAAGATGTCAAGCTAGTTTAACTTAGTGTATGGCCTGGAGAATACCTTGGTCAGAAGTTTGGTGATGCACTTTAGTGCATGGGATCAGCAAACAGCAGATAAAAGCAGTCTGGCAAGTCAGATCATCCAAAAAACAAGCAGTGATCTGATTTTATTTCAGTAATGTCAGGTTATTCTGATGCCATGGGCTTATTTTAGATGCTATGACCATTTTTCTGTTGATGAGACTATGAAGAACTTATTTTCTTGTGTCAAACCTTTTTCCCTTATGGGCCAGATTGAGCATTGTAGTGTCATGAATTAAGAAAATGTTAGTATAATAAGAATGTGTAAGTTTATTAGGCATAAGTTTATGTCGGCATTTTGGAAACATATTGAAAACAATGTGTACTGGAATGATTAATTTTCTTTATCATTCATTGCCAAAGTCCATTTGAATTTATCCAACTTTTCACTCCCAATTTCGCAATGCATCTGTAGGTGCAGGCTGGCACAAGTGTTTCTGAAAATACAAATCAAATTGACTAAGAAGCATTTGTTTTGTTGAGGAACTTTTCATAATATGTTTTTAGCAAAATTGAAACTCATGATGTTGCATGTAGGAGGAGAAAGTAGAAGTATTTGTTAGTGTATGAAACTCTAGGAGCCTGAAGCCGAGAAAGCTGGTTGTCTTCTAGGTTACATTCAAAGCAGTGTGGTCCGAACAGAGATGGAAGTGATTCTCCTCCTCTATTTTGCTCTCATGAGACTTCAACTGGACTATGTCTGACTCTGAGGTCCCCAACATAAGAAGGACATGAACCTGTTTGAGCAGGTCCAGAGTAGGCCACAAAAATTACGAGGAGGGTGGAACATGTCTGCTGGGTAGAAAGGCTGAGGGAGATGGAGTTATTCAGCCTGGAGGTAAGGAGGCTCTGGGAAGAGAGACCTTGCTGTCATTATTCAGTACTTAAAAGGGCCTATAAGAAAGATGGGCAGGTCGGGAGTAGTGATAGGACTAGGGGCGATGGTTTTAAACTAAGAAAGGGGAGATTTAGGGTAGTTAATAAGAAACAACTTTTTTTTTTTTTGCTGTGAGGGTGGTGAATCACTGCCCCATGTTGCCCAGAGAGGTGGTAGATGCCCCATCCCTGGCACATTCAAGGTCTGGTTGTATGGGATTCTGAACGACCCTGCAAGATGTCCCTGCTCACTGCTGGAGTGTTGGACTATATGACCTTTAAAAAGTCTCTTCTAACCAAAACCATTCTATGATTCTGTGAAATTGGAAAAGGAATTGGAGTTGTCCATCAACCATTGTCCTCCCCGCTGCCCCCCAATTACATGCCTTCCAGGTTTTGGCCATTGCCAGACCCTAGTCTCTGTAGCTTGAAGTACTTAGGTCTGCTACCACCTTACTATGAATAAATTGCCAAGTTCTTGTATTTTTTGTTTCTGTCTCCATAATTTTCCAGAATTTTTTCCCCTAGATTTTGCATATCTCTTTTGACTTCCAACTGCCTATTAGGACATAAAACTATTTTTTGTCTCTGTTCTGGGAGAAGCAGAGTGGAGGTCTTTGCAGGAAAGATGAACTAACTTTGACAAAGAAGTTTTAATGAGCAGCAATCTTCATGGTAAGAGTTATTTAATGGTTGTATATCATCACTCTAATATTACCAGAGACTCTTTAGGTTGCACAGTGCCCTGACAGGCCTCCTAAATAGGGTACCCAGACCTTGAGTCCTTTTATTCTTGTGCTGATATTTGTAAAGAAAAATTCTGACACCGTGTGTCAAAAACTTTGCAGTTTGCGCTACAGGAAATCAGGAGCACAGGAATGAGGTCCCTATCTGCAGCTGCTAATGCTGTGCCTTATCCTGCAAGACCAGCTCATCTCTCATTGTATTGGAAAAATTGCTTTTGTCTTTACATTTTTTTTGCAGGAAAATTGACCTTTAGTGGGTCTTCCTCTGCTTCCCCAATTTATAAATCACTGTTTGACAGTGTAGTTCTTGCTACTCTATGTGGAAATTTGAGATAGATCTGTAGAGACAGGTTCTGAAGGAGGACTGCAGTAAGTTCAGAATTAAAACGAGAAGCAGTTTCACCATTGTGCTAATTCTTTATTTTTAGGAGTGCTTATTCAGGCATCTTATCCTGGTGCACACTGAGCTGCACTATGACTTGCTTCTATTGTCTCGATCATTTTTATTGCCCTTCTACAGTGTGTAACTGCAGCAAAACTATCACAAAAGGTGTTACTTCAAGGTGTTTATTTTATTGTTGCTCTGTGTACCGAATTATTTTGTGACATACTAGAGAGTTTATCTGTTATACACTGTTGCTTTCTGTGTCCATAGTAGAAATAATTCCTACTTTTTTGCCTATTCCTTCTCTCACAGTAAGCGAGTTTACAGAAGTTGAAAGTGGAAACATGCATAGTATCAAGAATTAGTTCTTTCTGAAACCTATTAGAAACCACATGGCTGACTGCTCAGGTGTAGGGCATATATGGATGAAGAAGTCAAGAAGTGCTGCTGCTTCTGTAACATAACTTTGTGCTGCTGATAGGTGCAATACAGGAGAAAACTATGTCCACACCTTAGCTTTTAGCTCACACTCACCTCCTCTGTCATTTTTTCTAATTTAATATTTGCCATCAAACTTACCTAATTTGATAAATCTATCAAAATTTAGGAAATTAGGGACACCTAACCATATTTATCATATAGAATGTTCACCAGGGATAGGCTGTTTATTCAATTTAACATTCCATTTTTTCCTTCAGTTTTTAAGTTAAGTGGTAGGCAACTGTTTCACAGTCAGAACATGTTAAACTAGCAGCCTACCAGATCTTCTTCTCAAATAAAATTGTTTGGAAACATCTTGTTTTCATTCAGAACCTTAATGAGTGACCATGTAACCGATGTTTACTGCTTAGGTCACTTACATCTTTGGACAAGTCCAATGTGGCACTCACTTAAGACATTGCAATGCCCTATGTTCATAATGCTTCTGAGAGACAAAATAAGTACATTGCTTGCTGATTTTAATGTGAATTAAGGACATGAGAGCAACTCACAGAGTCTTTATAACACTGAGGTGCTTGAGCGTGTCCAGAGAAGGGCAACGAGGCTGGTGAAAGGCCTCAAGCACAAGCCCTATGAGGAGAGGCTGAGGGAGCTGGGATTGTTTAGCCTGGTGAAGAGGAGGCTCAGGGGAAACCTTCTTGCTGTCTACAACTACCTCAAGGGTGGTTGTGGCCAGGAGGAGGTTGCTTTCTTCTCTCAGGCAACCAGCACCAGAACAAGAGGACACAGTCTCAAGCTGTGCCAGGGGAAGTTTAGGCTTGAGGTGAGGAGAAAGTTCTTCACTGAGAGAGTAATTCGCTACTGGAATGGGCTGCCCAGGGAGGTGGTGGAGTCACCGTCCCTGGAGGTGTTCAAGGCACGTTTGGACGTGGCACTTGGTGCCATGGTCTAGTCTTGAGGTCTGTGGTAATGGGTTGGACTTGATGATCTTTGAGGTCTCTTCCAACCTTGCTTATACTGTGATACTGTGATACTGTGGTATTTCTAAATAAGAATCTGTATTGTAATAAAATGAAGCATTGCACTCCTATTGCATTCCTATCACAAACTTGTGTGTGCAGATCTCAGGTAGAAACTGGGGTTGTCCAAATGTAGTTTGCAAATTCAAAACCAAGAGGGTTCTACAGTGGTTTGATTATGGATTCGTTCAGGAGATCCTAAAGCAGCTCTAGTATGACGTTATTTGTTCAGTATTGGTTAAAGAGATTTAGATAAGCAGCAGCATGGAGCAGAGAAAGATTACTCCTCTCTGAACAAGAAAGGGGTTCAAGTTGGAGGCTTTCCTTCTGGAAAAGGGAGGAGAAACTCAGAGAGACCCTGTAGCTTGTATGGGAATGAAGTCAGTCAGTTGCTACACACAAAGGTGGTAGAAAAGGAGACATTCAGAAAGAAGAGCAATTGGAAATGGCTAAAAATGTGAGATGTTTCAACCTCTATTTTCATTCCTTCTCATCTATCTGTTCTGAACAAACTGTATTTAAAGTAAATTTCATGTTTTACAAAAATGTAGTATTGGTGATAATTTCACCAGAAATTCAGAAGGTTGTGTCCTGTCTCACTTCACATCTGCATTTGCAATTGTATTTGTCCTTGCTTTCCCTACTAGCTCTTACAGCAAATTGAGCTTTTATTACTATGACATATTCTTGCAAATTTGCAATTTACTGTAGTAATATTTCTTTCAAGACAAGGAGTTTGGACTGAAGAGACTTTCAGGGGAAAAAAAAATTGTCTTCTATTATATTCTCGTGGGTCAGAGTTCAGTCTGTACTCGTGTACAAAGCAACCCTTACTTTAAAGAAGAATTGGAGTGAGATCTGTCCTAAGTACCATGGCAAATTTTTCTACAAAATCATCCATCAGATGTTTTTGAACTATTTTTTTAACCTCTTTGAAAAATGTATTTGGTAGTGGCCAGAGCTGTCATTTTCTTTGGACAAAATGATTGGTGCATAATGCTGAATTTTTTAGGTAGCCGTTAGGTGTTGCTGCTTGCAATGATCTGCATTGTAACACATGAAAAACCACAGAGGTGATGTTGTTTTGGAATCAAGTTACCATCCTATTCTGGTTCACTGGTAATGATTCTGTACCCAGAAATACTGGAAACTTATAAAATGACAGTACTTTAAACAGCATACTTGTTGTCTCTGTGACTATTAACAGTGTGGGCAAGTGGGATGATTATCTTGGCAGAGTTTGCCTTCAGAACTGAAGCTTAACAGCCTGTGTGTACAGCTGTGGCATGAGCTGGTGTGTTTTGAAATCCCGTCCTGCCAGTGGGATGTGTAATGGGTTGTTTCCCATCAGAGCATCTCTCAGCAGTGAGATTGATCTCTCAATGTTTCTTATACATCTGTGTTTTACCTGTATGCCTTACTCAGGAAGCTTGGCACAAAGTCTGGCCTTTCCTTGACAAGCAATGTACGTATTTCTTCTTTCCAGGTTTAAAACTGGACTACTGTCAGAATCATTCTAACATCATTACCAGTTAGGGAGATAATAATACAAAACATGTACAAAGTTCTTTGGCAATGTCTGCAAAAATCATTTGAATTACTATTTTTTTTTTTTAGTCAGAAATTTCCCAAATACTGGTGAATTCAGCTTTAGATTACTGCAGTAACTGTCTTCCCTATTCCTGAATTTATGTATTAGAGTTCTGATATCAGTGACAGGTCCTCTGATTTCCATTGTGTCTTGACGCTTCTTCAGTACAGGAGACCAGATTTGTCACACTGCTACATGAGCCTCATGTCTGGACGTGGAATATGTCAGCAATTGGGATGTTTCTTATTGAACGTGCTAAGCAGTATAGCTGCAGCATTGCAAATAAATAGGGAGGGGAACAGAAAAAAAGGAGAATAAAAAAGGGGGAAAAAAACCCTTTTTTTCCACGTATATTTTATTGGAGCAAAGCCACAGTAACGTTTTCTTTTTTGAGCAAGCATCAGTCCAAGTACAAACAATGGCCCTATGAAGTCAAAGGGTGGACTGTGAGTGCAGGAGTTGGTTCAGTATCTTTTTCTTTAATATCTGCTGATTTAAGAGGCATCAGGTAAAGTGTCTGTTCTGGTTCCCAAAGCAAACAACAAAATATTCCTGCTCATCAAATATAAATGAATTATAAATATATTTTTGTACTCTTCCCTGGGAATGTTCCCTAGATTGTGTTCATCTATTTTTCATTATTTTTACCTGAAATTCGTCAGTGTTTGCACTCCTAGAAATTTATGCTCTTTCAAGGAGAAAAATGAAAAAGAAAAAAAAAGTTTTCAAATGTTGATGGCAATAGAAATGGATGAGATATACATTAATAATGGAAATAATTTTTTATTCATTGCTTTCAGACCATCAATGTGTTTTACTGAGGATTTTGGTAGCAAAGGGAATGGATAGTTTTGAAGTTGAGCAATGCTACTGGGAACTGTGATGTAAGCAGAGAGATCTGGAGACACAAAGCAGGTGGTTCTTGTATACATTAATCCTGTCTTTCTAAGGCTGCATGTCAACTCCTTCAATTCACGGCTCTGTGACTAGATAAGATGGTAGAGAGTGACTGTGAGTGCCCCTGGCTTTGAAGTAAGTGTCAAATACAACCACAGTTGTAAAAATAGTAACAAATAAAAAAAATCATATCCATTTATTGGTGTGGGATGTCAGAAGAAAAGCAGTGAGCCCACATATGTATTGGAGGGCTTGTATAGCATAGAAAAAGGGATTATAGCAGAATACAGAATATTCTTTGCATCTTAAGTTGTCAAAAAGGGACAAGATAAAGAAATTATATTTTCTTTATGAAGCAGTCTTATTCTTGACTCTTCTAATAAAACCCAGATAGCCAGTGAAGGATCAGACAAGCTTTATTGCAGAGTTTCAGCCATGCAGTCCTGTTGCAAAGTGTGTCATTTGTGTAAAGGTTGAGATGTCTTAGAGAAAACAATATTTACTTTTTTCTTTAAAACTAGTTTTTCTTAAGACCTTGCAGAAGAGACTATAATTTCAACCTGTTTTCCGGAGTATGAATTTGTAACCATGTTTTTAATCATGATAAATTTCAAGTGACGGTCTTGTACAGTGTAGCAATGCTGCTGGATGCTTCCCCTGGTGATGCAGTTTTTCTGAGAAAATGTGTAGTTCTGCAGATTTTTCAGATCATTTAATAATCTTAGCTCCTGAAATAAGAATACACTTGCCTGCTCTACAGGTTTGGAAGCACATTAGTTATCCTGGGTCAGCTGGCTTGTGTAGAGAAAGCAAAGGTTAAAGATACGTTCTATTATGTTTAAGTGTGATGGTCTGTTATACGTGTTGTGTGAAATCTAATAGTTTATAACATACCCATGTAGTCTGAGTTGAAATAATCCTGTAGTGTCTTGTAGGATGATGAACCAGTGACTCGAAGCTGTCATTCTTGGTAGTATAAGGGAATTTTTAATCTGTGTTTTTTATTTTTCAAGTGTTCATTACCATCATGAATTCCCCTTGAGAGAAAAGGAAAAAAGAGAAAGCAGAAACACTGAATTGAGAGTGTGTCATAAGGTGTAAAAACAGTTTGTAAAATATAACAGGATACTGGTAAATGAGTTCTTTGTGTTTTGTGCACATGAAAATATTATTATTAACCTACAGTAGGATGTTAAGGGAAGAAAGCTTCAGTCTGCAAACGGTATTTCATGCATGGGCAGAAAGGTCACCATCAATCACCAGGGAAGGGAAATTATCAATAGAAAGCTCTCTAAGATTTGTTTCCCAGATTCCAGCAGAGTATTAGCAAACATGACCTCATGCTGATGTTCTGCTTTCAAAAAAAAATTGCCTGTTCATTGCACACTGCTGTTGTAATGAGCAGTTATGAAGTTTTCTTTGACTCCCTTAAAAAATCCAAATTGCATTCATTTAGTAACATAAGTTAGCTATGTGAATTTATTTTGAACTATTTATCATAAATCACAACAATATGGGTCTAAATAAAAGGGATTTTGTCATGATGAAACAACAAATACGATGCAAATTAGATTTTTAAGACAACTAAACTACAGAGAGCTTTAATTGCAGAAAATTTCATTGATAATAAATATCTCTTGCAAATGCGTAGTTGTAGTAAGCCTTCCAGTCTCATCAGTAAGAGGTCCAGGACCCTTGGGTACTGTGAATAGTAAGTGTCTCTTACCATTAGACAGAGCTACTGTGAGCCAATCGAAAGTTGTATTTAAAGTATGGAATTTAAAGTATTTTTTTCTTAAAATGAACTTCACATGCCAAAAGTACAATATATATTTTACTGAAATTCCATAGAGACAGGTGTAAGCCAACTTCTTAGGTAGGTTTTCCCTCCCAGGTTCACGGCTTTTATTCACCTGCATTCACTGTTCTGGAGTGGATCTAAGAGATACTTCATGCTTTGTCCTTAACTGGGCATGAAGGAAAGAGGAGAAGCAAAGACATAGGGATACATTTTTCCCTCCCTTACAGCTTCCTGTAACCTTGCTAAATCTCTGCCTGAATGTTGTCTCTCTCATGCCTACGGTAGACTATAACCCCACATTTTCATTATGTCCATTTTTGTTATTCCTTGACAATTACCACAGCTGTGACAAGAAAGGAAACATGATCTGCTGTTGAGTTTGATGATCTTAAATTTAAAAAAAAAAAAAAAGGGGGGAAGAAAGATTGAGCTAAGAAATATTTTAGATTAACATGGTTCCGTTTTTCTTTGGGAATATGTCAACAAGATTTGACCAAGGACAGGAGATGTAGGGAGATTAATATCTTTTTTTCCTTGCTATGCAGGGATGGAGTGGTAAGTCTTGTCTTTCTAACAGCATAAATCATTGGATTTAGTAGCTAGAGGATGGCTTTCTCCTTGCCTTTAGCTTAGCGTGAGAACTGAAGTTCTTCTGTTTTAGCATTCATTTGTCAAGAAGCTGTTCCAGAACATTAGCCTTTTAAGACTACTCTCATTGTCAAATTTGGTTGAAATAATAAACAGTATTTAAAAAAATAATAGAAAGGGGCAAATTAATCTGGAGACTGTGTGACTGAGTAAACCTTGTTTTATTATGAAACCTGATAACAGATGAGCAAATCTGAGCCAGGTACTTAGAGGGTTTTGTTTTTTTTTTTAAGGCATTGTCATCAAACTCAAACTTGGTGGCTTGTTTCCATATTTTCCCCCAGCCAATCGATTAGCAGAAACATTATTTTTTTTATAAATGTCACACTGTTATAAAATTACTTTCTATCTGTTGTATTTGCCTGGAACTGATTTTGATAGCAGAGGGAGAAGTACTAAAGTGTGTAATTTTTTAGATCTGCACAAGATTTGTTGCAGTAGGATAAGAACTGTATGCTTTTAAACAGATGGGTTATAATTTATTTTCTTTAGGCCTGTTGCTTTCATCACAAAACATTTAATGAAAAATGTGACTGTTTATCAGTAAAGTCTTTCTTCCCACTCAACTCAGTGAGATATCACCATCATGTATGAGCAGCAAATCACTATCACAGGTGGTCCTAAGCAAGTATCCAGTGTTATCTAGGTGATGCTGCTAGAGGATCTTTAGAAGTCCATTCTGAGATTCTGTGAAAAAAATTCTAGTTGTTTCTTGCTAATATAAAGAAGGATCATTGTTGGAGTTTTCAAGGTCTTACAGTGTGTTAAACTCTTGTTACTTGTATTTTGTTGTGGCTTTGGGTAGAGGAAAGAATTGGGAACGGAAAGAGGGGTGTCTAAAGATGAGCCGCTGTGTTTGGCCTCTGAATTTTTTTGTCAAAAGTGCCAAGTTTCCCTGATGAAGTTTCAATCTCTGAAATTCCAGAAAATGCATTTGGCATTTTCTTATCATTACAGTAAAATATACTGATCTTCTTTGGCATTTCTCTTGAATATTTATGATTTTTAACTGTTCTGTATTGAGAACTACCAATCTGCTCTTGAGGACTCATTTCTGAAATAAGTATGGAGAAAACACAAATGAAGACCAATACTCACTGCTTTTCAGACTTCCTCTGACCTGCTCATGCAGTGGGAGCATGCTGCTGAACGGCCTTCCGCTCTTGCTATGAAGAAGCACTTAGAACTCTGCTCAGCATTCACTAAGAAAAAGCTAAAGATCCCTTTCCTTTTGGGTTTAAGCTCTGCTGAGTGAGCTATGTTAAAGCAAGCTGTGCTTGTGATGTGAAACTATAAGAATTCCAATTCACTCAGTTCTTAAAAGTGTGAATTGTATTTTACAAAAGCAGCACAAAATGTTTTTCTTTCATCTGTATTTCTGTCTCAGGAAGGAGCCTGCAGTTTCTAAAACCTCTGCACTTTCTAAAATCTCTGCACTTTCATAAAGATGATGTCTTTTCATACAGATGATGTGTGTACAGGCAGGAAGAAGGAGGTTCTTAATTCTGCAATAACTTTTCCCATTTCTCCTTAATATTCTCATGTAAATTTCCCTCTACAGTGAATGTAGAGCTGCACTCAGATTTTTTTCTTGTAGTGAGACCTGAGTAATCCAAGCTTTTGAACTAGGATGTGACTACCTGTTGCTCTACTTCTGCTTCTTTTCTTTCGTTTTCTCTTTCAAATGAACCAGCTGAAAGAATTTTTTTACTTTTTACTGGGAATCTGGCTAAGAAAGGGCATTAAAAAGAGTAATTCAATAATACTTAGCAGCTATCTTAGTAAGTACTTGCTTTCACACATGGTAGGTGTATTTTGCTGTTATTTGTTTGGGAAATATAAACTTGTATCTTTTAATATAGTGCTTTGTTTTGGTGTGGGGTGTAATGGTTGTTCTTTACAAGAGCTTAATCAACTTGAGTTTTTGAGAGGGTACATAACTGAAAAGTAGAGTGTTAATCGTACACTTAGCAGGTTTGATCTAAAGTCATTGTCAGACTAGAAACATTGACTCACAAAAATATCAATGTTCCTGCAAAGCCATTTATTACTGTCTTTTTAGAATAGACTCATATGGCAGAGCCATAATACACTGCACAAAAGGAGACATAAACCTGAAGTGCATCAAGAATGAGCACTGTACTCATACTTTAAAGCAGTCAACAACCTATTTCCCATGATTGAGTTGTAAAAAATACAATGTGTGCCATTTGTCTCCTCTCTCAAACAGCTACACTTTCCACATGGAATTGTTGTTTGTCACTTCTAGTGAATTTTGTATGTGCTGCTGCCCATCAAACTGATAGCAACATAGGTTCTGATAGATTGGCATGTCCACCTCATAGTTTGAAACTCTTACATAGAGTAAAACCAGGTTATCCATTTGAACTAGGGAAGAATAGTCAAAGACATTAACACCCTCAAACAAGGGGATCAAGGCCGATGAGCAGGAAGTACTCAGAAATGCCTGATTTTTCAGGAGGAAGTGGCAAATATTATGGAGAGAGAAAAGTCAGTAGGTAATGTATTTTTGGGGATTTAATAAGCTTTTTTTTTTTACATTTCTTCTCATGGCACTTCAAGCTGAGGAAACGTGATTTTAGATTACTCTGCTATACAGTGAATATAGGACTCACTGGAAAACCACCTGCAGAAAACAGGTATGAATGGTTTGTTCTGAGACTCAGCAAAGATTGTTTCTGATTAGCATTTCCATTCCCAACCAAGGTGGTGAACTAGAAGGCATTCTTATTAAATTTTCAGATGCAAGGAAGCTGGGAGAGATGGCAAGTGTCTCAGAATACAGAATTAAAGTTCAGAATTACTTGCAAAGCCTGACTGTGAAATGCAAGAACTCTTGTAGTAACAAGGACAAACTACTAAGTTTAGGTGGGAGCTCTTTGTTGATTCTCTGATGTGCCTTTCCAGTAGGATGCAGGCTAATTACAGAGATGTCAAAGTACAATCATTGTCATGATGAGACATCTACGTGGCATGATATGAGGGAAGAGTGAGAGAATTGAAGTTATTTAAATTGACAGAAGACCAGAAGGTACATAACAGCTCTTTAATATGTTACCTGTTGTTCTGGTTTTGGCTTCAGTAAAGTTAATTTTCTTCATTGCTAGCATGTGGGTATGGTTTGCATTTGTGCTGAAAACAGTGTTGATAATTCAGGGGTGCTTTTGCTGTCGATGAGCAGTGCTCACACAGAGTCAAGGCCTTTTCTGCTCCTCAGTCCACACTACCAGTGAGTAGGCTGGGAGTGCACAAGAAGTTGGGACGGGACACAGCCAAGACTGCTGACCCCAGATGAGAACAAAGAGGTATTCCAGAAGCTATGACATCATGCTCATCATATAAAGCTGGGAGAAGAAGGAGGAAGGGGGAATGTCGGCAAAGGTGGAGTTTATCTTCCCAAGTAATGATTACACATGATGGAGCTCTGCTTTCCTGGAGTTGACTGAACACCTGCCTGCTGACTGGAAGTGGTGAATAAATTCCTTATTTTGTTTTGGTTGCATGCAGCATTTGATTTACCTGTTAAACTGTCTTTCTGTCAACACAAAAGTTTACTCCTACCCTTCTGATTGCCCCTTTGTCCCATTGACAGGGGATTAAGCAAGTGGCTTTGTAGTGCTTAGCTGTCTACAGAGGTTAACTACAACACCTCTGCTATAAAATAAAGACAAGGACAAAAAAGTCAGATTATTTGTGTTTCTGGTTATAACAAATGTTAAAGTTGAAGGAAAAGAGATTTATAAAGGACATTTGAAAAAAAAAAGTAAATTACCACAAAATTATGGATGAATGTTCTGGGAGACTGTGATGGCTTTTCCATTGAAGCCTCTGAGTTCCAGCTAGACAGATATGTCTCATGAATTATTATGTGTAACAAGATCCTCTTGTGGGAAAAGGAGTTGGAGCAGATGTCTTCTTCAGGATCAAGATCTTCTAATTTTCATGACAATCTTGCAAGGTTGCCATACATGATAACCCCCAAATTTGTGTGATCAGCCATCCTCACCATTTTAATTGGTGGTTGTGTGTTCAGGCATATAAACTTGTCAAGCTACGTCCTCCATTACTGATAAGTGAATAAATTAGATCTTTTATTTTTGCATTTATGAGACTATAAAAGCTTCCCTTGCCTATCAAAACAGAAACTTACACATTTGCTAATGGGTTGTAGGAAACAAATGAAGCTTGAATTTAGTTCTTTTCATTTTGACAACTGTTATTGATATGAAGTGTAATGAAAACAGCCTGTCTGTTGTTAGGCTTTTAGTTATTTGGTATACTGTTTCCAGCCTTTAATTTACAAGGATGAAATAATTGACCTTATATCCTTACAGAGCTGGCTGGGAATTACCGACTGCAGTTATGTTTTATTTAACCAGTAGCGCTGTGCCATTGAGAATAAATGGATGTGTGTCTTTAATTAACATAAAGGATGTTCTGGTTAAATGTTCTCTTAAAGATTTTTGGTACTTGACAACCTCCTGATTGTACAAATACTGAAAATACCTTGTGACTGATGAGCAGTGATAAATTCAAAGGAAATTAAGCAGAAAATATACATTAATATCACTATTGTTGAGTTTAGGTTCTTATGGCAAATATGGAGTAATTTTTCTTTACTGTCCTACAATTGAACCCCATGTTACTTGTGGAAAAGCATGCTTTTTGGTATAAGATTTAGAATTGTTTTAGTGTAATTATTGTTTCCTTCAGTGAGATGATTGCCACAAGGTTAAAATAAATTAATTCCTGTTATTTACAACATGTGTGTATCCTTTGAAGAGAGTCCCAGGACAACTAGTAAACGTAAGTAAGCTCTGCATAGCTCCCAAGGACATGACCACAGAATCACAGCAAGTTAGTGGGTTTGTTTTGTTGTAATTAGGGTCAGATTTCTGTCCCTTCAACAAAATTGAGTTGCAGATGAGTTGTATCACGGAAAAATTTTTATGAGAAGATTATGTGAGATCTGCAAATGACACAGTGAAGGATATGACCTAGACAATTTGAGACATCATATAAAACACTGACAATAACTTGACATCTCCCCCTCTATACACATTTTTGAGCTATGTCTCATCCTACTACTCTGATGCACGTACATTGTTCAAGTGTGTCTGATGACTGGTGGTGCCTTCTTTCCCTTACTCCTGGGACAGTGATGTATGCGAGATTATTTTCTCTTGGAAAGTTTACTTTCCTGTTTTAGAAAGTAAGGTCCTAACCGGCTGGTGTTGGTAGTTGTCTAGTGAAGTTTCATTTCCCATTGTTTTACTATGCATCTGCTCTTCTTCTTGCTTAAAGTCTGCCTAGTCTCTTAAGTGCTTGCATGGTTTTGCAAACAGATTTATTGTTGAAAGCATATTATTAGTACAGTGCCTAACACGGAGCCTCTGGGTGGCACCACAACATGAATAATGATAATTATAATGAGTCGAGTCAGCCATTAAATCACTTTACCTTCAAATCTTGGCTACATGTGAAAGGTTTTTTTATTTCTAAAGCTGACTTCTTCCAAATCTAAAATTCATTACTCCATGCATTTTTCATCTCCACAGACATGCTGGTGCTCAGAGAAAACTGGGACACAAAAGGAAACTGAATAAGCTTTAATTAAAAAGCAAACAGCATTTTGCAGCAGGGAGGTGGTGAGATCTCCTCCAGGCTTTTCTTGCTATAAAAAGATCCTTCTATTTTTGTCTCACTTGCTTTTTAAAATCCACCACCTACCTTATTTATTCATCCGCACTTGGAGTTTACTGATCCAGTTGTAAGAGAGATACTCAAAATTAGCAGCTGTGCTGTGGCAGCCTTAAGAGATATACGACTTCCTTCAGCAAAGCAAAATTGCAGGCTCTGCACATTACTTGTACTGCTGCTCCCAGGGGGAATGAAGTTCTAATAGTCTTAGTACCTTTTATTTTCAAGATTTAATTTTTTGGAATAAATAGATCAGGTAAAACATGGGAGGGTTTTGGGGTCTATTTTTTGGAACAGACCAGGCCATTTGAAGCAGAGAAAGTGAAATGCTGTGATTATCTCATTTCAATGTTCACAATTTCATTTAGGATAGTAGAGGTTAGCAATCGGACTGTTGATATTCTGAGGAGAATTAAGAAGTTTGCCATACACATCTTTTGAAATATTGTACATCAATTTGAATAAGTAATGTACTTAATCACACTTCCAAACTTTGCAAACTTGGTTGACTTGTGATAGTACTTCTCTGAAAGCTTTTTTATGCAGCTTACTCTCTTGTTTTTCCAAATTCAAGTGATGAAAGCCCTTTACAATTCATTAGGTATTTGATGACCTATTGAAATTGGCTGTGATCTTTCTTTGTACTTCACAAAAGCATATCATGTTCTGTTCTATTTAGCTGTAATTGGCATCTTTATTGGCAGTCTTAAGAAAATGAAATGATGAGGTGGGCTCTGGGACCTGATTAGACCCTCCTTAATTACTGAAAGTTTATACTCTGGGGAGCCATTTGACTGTAGCTGTGGCAAAGGGGAACTTTGCTCTTCTGTTCTTTCTATTAGTTGTCTTTGCAAATATATAGCAACTAAATATTCAGCTGAGCTCCAACATCCTTTATGTGAATGAGAAGAGAGAATTATTTTCTTGAAACCATTTTAATTTCTTTTAGAAATACACTGTACAATTTCCAAAGTGCGTCCTCAGGCACTGAATGTTTCCATGTACTGGAACATGTTGTACATCAAACATGTGGTTTGATCTTCTCAGAGGTGAAATAGTTGGTAAGTATTTGATTTCTGGTTGTGTTGACGACAAGGGTTTCACCTTTGATGTCAGGTCAAGATGGCCTAGCCATCAGCTCGTGTGTCACTGCTTTAGGGAATAAGATGTCTAGTATTTTTTCTTAATTGACATTTAAATTCATTATAGTCTTAGAGTGCTGGAAAGTACTATACAGAAAACATGTAAAACCTGCTCGTTCATATAATACTGGAGTTACTCTGAACTGTACTGGCAATACCACATTTTTCTTTGAAAATTTGGCTCATAAAATTCAGAAGTGACATATAAAAACAACTCTAAAATGACTAAAAGCTATAACTTAGTTGTTGAAAACTGTAGTGCTTTTAAAATAATGTTTGGGATTTTGAGGATTTCTTCATTAATAGGCACAGTTTGGTTGCTGTGGAAAGCTTGCTCTCTGCATGCATGATTATGTTGTCTTTGTGTACAGTCTCTCCTGAGACAAGATTTGACTTCTGAAATGTGCTTCATTATGGTTGTTTCAAAATGGAGAATTTGCACTTCAACATTTTCCAAGTGGCATGGTAAAAACCATGTGGTGAAAAGGCAGCCTCTTTTTAATTTCTGTCTCCCCAGCTCTAATGATAATCACATATAAGAGGCCTTCTTTTTTTGTTAAGACTCCTAATCTTTTTGGAGCAGCCTATACATAGGTGTCTGGTTTGCATTTGAAAGACTATAAAACTTGCAAGAGTTTGCAACTACATTTAGCCTTCTGCCATCAAATATATGCATAAAACTTTAAGGCTTGTGGTATAAAATCTTTTAGTAATATAAAAACTCATCAGTAATATAAAAAGTCATCAGTTTTACTATAGACTTTTACATGCTTCTTAAATCTCATGAGAGACATTACCTTCCTCTTGCCCATATCTTCTTCACCCGCTTCAAAACACGCAAATTGCTGCCTACCACCTGCTTCTACCCCCTCTGCCACCCAAAAGGGGAGCGGCTCAATTCTCCAAGTCGCCTTCCAATTCTTCATTACAACTTCACTAAGAGGCAGCATTTTTCTAAGCTCCAATTCTGTATTTTCTCCAATTCAAACGATGTAAACCAGCAACCATCCCAGTTCTGACACCAATTATTCTGTCATGGTTTTTAAAGAGCCAACAGAAAGAGGCTCTCGAATTGGAGAGAAAACAGAATTATGTTTGAAGAGAGATACAGACAGAGATTACAAAGCAGATAAAACATCCATAGTGACCCCCTTGAATTTTCCCCCAACCCAAAACTAAATCTATAATCCCCAGTGCTCCAATCCTCCCCCCCCACACCTCTGCCATCCAAGAGGCCTAAACACAGCCTCTGGAGGCCCCAAAACAAGCCTGCTCCTTACATGTTTGTCCCAATAAAGCAGCTCCAGCCAGACACAGGGCTGGAGGGGGACGAGAGGAGAGTGAGCTGGCCTCACCATAAGTTTTTAAAGAGATAGTAGAATCATGGGATTGAATTGCAATTTTCTAGTCCCTAGAGGATTTTTAACCCTATAGTTGCCAATCTGGGACAACCCAAGTGCCTCTTCCTCTGGTCCTTTAATACCCAAGAATTAATAGTTGCAATGAAGTTTGCATTGTGATTGATGTTCTCTTATTAAAAACAGCTGATACAATAAACTCTGAAATTGTGTAATAAACAGTGTTGAAACAGGTTCAAATTAAACTATACTCAGAATTGTAGTAATAGGTGACATGAACTTCAGAAAGGTATTTTTCTTCACCACGTTGCAAGTTGGTGGAAGTTATTAGTATGTAAATAAACTACTACTGAGTGTGTTGAATGATATTGTGATTTTTATTAATAGAAATAAGTTTAATATTTCAACTTTCACTCTTTTAAACACTTACTGGAATTGTTTCAAAATGTACCTGGACTTTCAAAGAAGACAGCAGCTTAAATTGGTAGATGAGAAACTTTAGGTATCTCTGAGGTTTCTGAGGTTCCTGCTTTGCATTTTGCTGCCTTATAATTTATATTTTCTCAGCTTTAAAAAGTTTTTCTCCTCTTACAGTTTGAAACAGTATTCTATACTTTGATTTTTTTCCATAGTCCCTATGTTTCTAGCTTTTCAGACTGTGTCCATCGCTTTTGTTACATTAAGCTTCTTGTTCCTGCCCATCTTTCTTTTCTAGCCAGACCAATGCTTGCTTTCCTTTTGACATTCAGATGCCCTCAGAAGATACATGGGTTGGAACTAGATGGTCTTTGAGGTCCCTTCCAACCTTACCATTCTATGATTTTACGATTTCCATTATGATGCCAACAAAACTATAGACAAATTATGACTGCATTTTAAAGGCATTTATTAAAAAGGAAACTGTAAGAACACTGCCTGTTTAATCTATACCTGTACATTCTCTCATTCACTCTTTTCTAATTTTCTGAATTTGCACATTGAGTGCAAGGTCTCAAAAAAGAAAAAGGGAATTTGAGCAGTATCCAAGTAAATTTATTTAAATTATTGTCTTTTTGAATAGTTACTTTCAGATTACCTATGAATTGCTTAAGCATCCAAACTCAATTGCAACAGTGGACACAACCCCCAAAATCTTCTTTATAGGAATGTTTGCACAGATCTTTGGCACTAGCAGTACTCTGAGTTTTTTCAAATCTTACTTAAAAATCTATTTCTGTAATTAAAGTATTATTAAAGGAAAAAAAAAAGGGAAAGGACAAATTATCAACGGAAGTTAATGATGGGTCAGGTATCCACAGATTCAAAATTTTCTTGGAATTTTTCACAATGTAAGTACAAAGAACCAGAATTTTGTATCAGTACTTTAAGTATTTTTGAGTTGTTGGCAACAGTGATGGCGTCATAGTGTTCAGCTGTTAGACCTGGAGATTAATAACAGTGTTTCTTCCCAGTGATGAATGACCACTTAGATTTTCCTTTCAGTTAAAATTATTTTGGTGTAAAATGCTGTAGATTTGAAATTGGGAGAGGAAGCTAGTTATTCTGCCCTTGTTCTTTGTTATGTTTCTCTTTTAATATTGCATGGAAGAATGATCCCCTTTACACAGAAACAGATCAGAAGCATTAGACAATTCGGTGTCATAAACTATATTTCTGCCTTTAAATATTTGGTTGAGAAAGCCGAAATGACCGTCTGAAGTTCTCCAGGAGCAGGAAGATCTATCTGTTATACCTGATGTTCAGTAAATTGAATAGGAAACTAAAAGGATCGCACAGCACTTTCAGTACCTAAACTGGGTGGAACAGTGCAGTAACTACTTACTAAAAAAAGTCAGATTCTTGTTTGCAGACAGAGGAGAGAGGACTCTTCTTTTTGGCTGCTGTTGCACAAGTTTTGTTCCCCCTTCTTAAATATGTTGTCCCATAGGTGTTACTGCTGTCACTTATGGGCTCAGCCTTGGCCAGTGGTGGGTCTGTCTTGGAGCTGGCTGGCATTAGCTCTATCAGACATGGCTCTAGCAGCTTCTCACAGGAGCCACCCTTGGTAACCTCCACTGCTAGCAAACCCTTGCCATGCAAACCCAGTACAGACCTCAGACCTATCTGCCTTTCGTGCTTCAGCTGCCATTTTATTGCCCCATCTTAGGTGCTTTGTGCAATGCTCAAATTTTTCACAGTAAGCTTTTGGTTATTTTATACAATTTTCCACTGGCAAAATTCAGCTTTACGCTAGTCAATCATTTTCCAGATTGTGTATTAATCTTTTCAGCTGCATATATCCCCTGTGTGTTTCCCTGCTGTAGAATCCAGGGAAGCTGAGCTATATTTTCAGCAAACTTAGAGTTTGGCGTTTTTTTTTTTTTTTTCCTGCCATATCCAAGCATCTTTCTCTTTTAGAAGCTTTTTAGTGATCTGTGTGTAAAGAATTTGGTGGTTTTCTGCACATTGCTTTCAGCACTATCATGTTGCAACCATGGAAGAGCAGATACTTGTGTAGGTGTCGAAGTAAACTATAAAGTTCCTTATCTTCTTTGTGGTTTGATTTGGTTAGGGCAGAGGCTCTTTGCATTGGCAGATTATGAGAAGTTCACATGGCGATGACCTGTACAGTCCCTCTTTGTGGATTGAACGGGGATTAAAGAATGAATCACCATCAACCTTGAGGTATTGCTCATAAATGTAAAATGTCTTGTTTTTTTTTTTTTAGGAAAGTTTATGAAGTAGTGCAATGATTATTTTTGTTTCAGAGCTATTACTGTGTTATGAATCTTAGACAGAAAACCAGCAAGCAAATAAATATTGATCGTCTGATATTCCCCATATTTAAATGCACATAAGTGCTGTTTCCCTTTGTTGAATTAGTTCTATATCCCTAATCTGACCATGAGAATGAAGTAATGCTGGCATTTTTCAGTTTTATGATCTTGTTTTTCAGAACCCAAACTTTGACTGATCAATTATTTTGTATTTAATATCCTTTGCTTTATTTCCTTAAATAGTATGGTAGTGTATGCTACCATGGCAAGATAAAAACTCTAGAAAACCTAATGTAATAGAAGTTTATATTGAAATATTCTTTGATAATATTACACATTTTAATGGCTATCATGAGAGCTGTTTACCAGATGTATTGACATATTTAGGTGCTTTATTTTTTTAAAATTAAAAAATTTTTTTTTTTACTAAGAGAAAGCCAAATTCTGTTCATCTGATGCAAGTTCCTACAGAATTGATAGCAGGCAGTCCTCTCTCTCCCATGCTGCTGCTTTGTGAGTATGACTGCTGGGTGATTCTAGTGCTTAAGCTGCTCTCATACATTTTGAAGTAAACAAATTGAGTATTTCTATAGAAATTAAAAAACAATTTTGAAGAACACTTCTCTGTTACCAGATACAGGTGACTATGAATCTCCTCCTAGTCATTCTGTTTAGAGCCAGAGATATTTGCAGTATTGTAGGTTTACTCACATCTGTTTCTGTCAAGCTTCGATGGGTAACAAAGGCAGGGAAAGAAGGTCCGCTTCCCATATAAGTTATCCAATGAATTAGCACTAAGCTTTGCTGCAGAGCTGGAGTCAAAGGCTTTTCTGGTCGTGCCTTTGCTCTTGCTGTTACCATTCTTAGTGACAGTACAAATTCATTGACTAGAACTTGTTATGGTACATCCTCAAGCAGATTAAGTGAAGGTGTGTTCTTTGCAAGAAGTTAAGATGGGCTATTGTATGGCAGATACTTAACTATGTATAGTTAAATTCAAGGAATCTCACTGAATACATGAATAAGCTTTTCTTCCATTGTCAACATTTGGTGCTAGGAAAATTTAAGTGGACCTCCTGGAGCATCTGCTTATTAGGAGTTTGAATTCATGTTTTCTTGGAAGTAGCTAAAGGTGAAAATAACAAAAACTGAATGCGTGAAATATGGTTTATGCAAAAAAGTGTTTTATGACTGCTTATTAGAAAAATATCCACATTAATTTTGAAGACTGGTACATTAAAAAATGTACAGAGAGAAACAGCACAGAGAAATTCCAGTGTGGAAATATATATTTCGAAGTTTATTAAGTTAATATAGCATCTTATGTAAAGCTAGAGATTTTTCTGTCATGTGAAATGGCATGGCGTATTTAAGGGATGGGTGTTGAGATTGTCCAGGATGTGTGGTTTGAACCACACTTCTGTCAAATCACAACTGTTATTTGTGTTTGCATTAAGGATGCATTGCTGTTAGCTTCTTCCTTGTGTATGTTGTTTTCACTAACTCTTAATTTTGGCTTGCTAATGCAATTTGCCACTCTTCCCAGTGTGGTAGGTTAGGCCTTAACAGATTGAATAATCTTGGCAAGGTTGTTGGACTGATGAGCTGCAAAGAAGATTCTGCAGAACATTTTTGCATCAGAGTGGATTTTATTATTCAGCTGTTTCTTCCTCTTGTATTGGTGCTATTTCAATCCTTTCTTTTTTGGCAGTTGTGATCTCTCATCTCTGGAGAGCTTTTGAAAGAAGAGTCCATGCTGGATTCGAGGGGAGAAATATTCAGTAGTAATTCTCAACTTCACTGAGAAAAATTTAAATGGGTACACAAAATAATGAAAATTCTAAAGACTAAAATAATACATTTGTAGACTTACATTAAAACCAAGATGTGCCTTATTAGAGAGGTGCAGAAACGAATTAGAGATGACACCTTCTTGGCATGGTAACAGTTGTCACTTTGTAACAAGCAATTGGAAGATTTATAGCTTTTAGCACTATTCATCCTTCTATAGACTAAGACTTGTGAACTACTTGTTGTGCTGCAGGTCAGGCAGATGTGTTGCTGTGGACGTGATTCCTGATACAGATGCAGTTGGCACTTTTCTTCCCAGTCCTGGTAGCAGCTATTTTCCAGCAGCTTCACTTTTCTGTTTACTCAGTATTGTGTGGCTGCAGAATTTAGTCTAGAAAGACTTTCAAATGCTTTCAAATCCTCTTTGTTTCCTTTTTTTTTAATTTTTGTTTTCTTTCCTGGCTAGTCATTTTGCAGAGCCAGGATTCACAAACCTCACTTCAGATATGCACTGCAAGTAGTGTACGGACAAGAGCAGCAATGAGGCAAGAGCAAATGGCTCATGCTGGGTACATATATTATCACAAGTTGAAATTCACACTTCTGGAGAAGATTCCCCATTTCTAGGTACTGCAGAATCATTCCTGCATGGAACAGTATTCCACTTTTCTAGAAAGTAGCTTTCTAAAACCCCTTGGCTTGTTCTAGGTTGTGTGCAACATGAAAGATGAAAAGTAAGATGAGAATAGAGGGGATACTACTGTAATTTCTGTACTGGCCATCAAATCACAAAACCTGAGTTATGCAATAACACACTGCAAGTATTTCCAAAACAATCTATGCATTTGTTTCAAAGGAGGTCTGTGATGCTTTTCGAATGCGAGGTCTTGGGCTCTTGAAATGAGAGATGCTGGCTAATCAAAGGGGAGATGATGCAAGACGCCCTTCTCTAAAAACTAGGTAAAAACATTGATGTCATGACATAGTTTGGTTGCATTGCTGTAACATACAGATAAGTGTATAAAAAATAATTTGAAATAATTAAAGCCAGCATTTTGAAAACAGTGTCTGAGCTCCTAAATAAATAAACTGTTTTCAGTGAAGCCAAGTCCCAAGGGCTTCCACTGACTCAATAATAGTTGTGGCTAAACGCAGCTGCATGTAGCAGAGCTGTATGCCACTAGAAATGACTTGGACTCTTTAATCCATTAAATTCCAAACCTTGGGAAGATTCAGCACTTAATAATGTGTTTATAATGACTAGCTGAAATTAATTTGCACTTGCCTTTTTCCTAGTAATCCAGAAATTAGTCACTACAACATATCCAAAGAACCTCAGGAGTAAGTATCTTGAGGAACAGAGCTTTATAGCATGGGAAGTACTTTTTTAATTTCTGGCTTATAGTGTATTCAGTAGGGGTTTTCTCAAGACTTTCTGGGACTTCACATCCAGACTAGGTAAGCGAAGATAGATTTTTTGACTTAGGAGAAGTATGCAAAGAGTGGAGGGAGGGATTTTTCATTAACTTTATCGGGTTGAATATGCATTTAGACATAGATATTAGAGCCAGTGCTTGCAGAAACCCGCTAAATTTGCCAAGAAGCATTACCAATTAATGTAGTTAATTAACAAGAAGCTATGTTAAAATTAGTTTGAGGTTGGAGGAGGGGAGAGAGAATGAATTGCAATTAGAAAAAGAAATCACAGCTGCTATTTAGAGAACTGATATGGAAGCTTTCAGGTCTCAATGTTGGAAGAAGCACTGCATTGCGGCTATGCCTCGTTCATTCAGTCCATTCTCAATTTTCTATGAAGTAGCTGCTTTGGTGTTAGGTATCATGATTTCCAGGAAATATTGATTACTCTAATAAAATTTAACTTTCTGCAGGCTCATATAGTAATAATAATCTTTTAAAAGGTCTAATTTTTTTAAACTTCTCAGAAAGGTAAGACTCTGTTGAAAAAATTATGCTGATTTTCTCCAGTTAAGGATTTGGGTCCTGCTCAGTAGAGTTTTCTCAAAGAAAAGTGCCATCTTTCCCAGCTTGTGTTACCCTGCGTGCTGTTACTAAGCAAAGAGCCATTTATCTTTGCAAATTGAAAAGAGTTTCACACTACAAATGTAATGAATGTCTCTCATACACCATTCTGTTTTCCCAATATGTTATGGTTTGAGGGGTCCCCAGGTTCCCTCAGAAACTACAGGGACCAAGATCTGGGCATCCCAGGATGTTGTGATATTGTTATTCTATTTTGTTTTCTGGTGTCAAAGGCTTAAAAGCCAATGCTTGATTGCTGTCCCTCTCTCTGTTCTCCTCTCCCTCCCTGCCCATCTCTCTCCGGGAAGAGCACGTGTTATCTCATGGTTTAGGGGGGACATGGCTACTAGCTGGCAGGGAATTTTGGGCTGCATGACGTGGCCTAGTGAGGCCTTGTATGCCTCATATGGAGATGAGAGGGAGCAGTTCTGGCCTGCTGAGTGTAGAATGGGTGGAGGATTCTAAATGACTGTAGTTTGATAGACTTAGCTTAACTTGTGGATGTACTCATTTCCCACGACTGCCTTTTACATATATGTACTAGTAAATAGAATCTCTCTCTAAACTTCCAGTCAGTGTGCAGTATTTTCATTGTTACTCTCCAAAAGAGGTCAGAATCACCTCTGTAATCCAGTCGTGAGTAGCTCGTGGCTCTCAAACGACAACACAAAAATAAATTGCATTTATTTAATAGATTCCTGAGTAGGCTTGATTTTAACCCAGGGAATCTTCAGATCCTTCTCAAAAAATATTTATTTATTTTAAAAGTAAGATTTGGCATACGGATTAGAATGTGTGAAACAATTTTGAATCTTAAGTTTAGCATGGCATGATCGAGCACATTATCAATAGACTTTGATGGGATATCAACTCCCATGGTGGTATAGAAGAAACACAGGTTTTGCTGTCAAAATTTGTCCTTTTTTGGCTGGTGTACTTAAGCATTTTCACAAAAGAGACTAAACTTACATGGAAAAGCACCTTCTTACCAATGTATTCTGCAAATAAAGGAAAGAATTTCCTGCTATGCCTTGCAATCAGAATTGTAATATGATCTGTTCAGTTTCAAGAGAAAGCAAATTCAACCCTTGGTGTTCAGATAGTCTGGGTTCAGAGCTTTCAGGTCCTCATTCTCGTGTGCCATTCACCATTACAGTTCAGGCAAATCCAAATCTTGTGCTCCTTTTATGTTATCCTGTGAGTGTGTACTCTGATCCCTGTTGGCCTCACCGTACCTATTCAACCAGCTTTGAAGTTCTCTGAGTACGTATGTTTAGTCTGATCCCCACTGGCATCACTGCAGCTATTTCAAGTGTGTGGAGTGTGTGAGTACCCTAAGCTGTAATGCAACTCGAAAAACATCGATTACACATTGCCTAGTTTTCCATTCAGACAGACAAAAACAGTATCTGTACTAGTTCCCTATATAACAGCTTTTCTGGAGTTCTTTTAACACCAGCAGTTCACTAGCTGAAGCAGGTGTTTGTGCCAGGAGAGACCGAGAGTGGAGTGGGTTAGCCATGCATCTTGTATATTTTAAAGATAATGCTGGAAAAAGTTACGCAGTGTAGTGTAGGTCACACATTTTGATATTATTTAAATAGATGAGACCCAGACACCAAAGGAATGGGACCGGTCAGTTTATAAATAACATCAGTGATGAACTCTGTTATAGATCTGCAGAGACAATATTTATGAAGAGCTGTGGTTGCTGTGTTTATATCTTAAGTATGTGGATGTCTCTGTGGCTCTTGTGAAGAGCATACATAGAGAGTGAAACTAGCTTGATGTCTTTTAAACACCTCAAATCATTACTTATTGCTCTGGTTGCTTTCAAGACATGTTAAAAAGTTAGTATTTTTAATCTTCCTTGCTTTTTACTTTACCATAATATTTATTTGACTTTTTAATGCAGTTGATACATTCTGAAAAGGTCTGTATGTACAAGCATTTCTATTTAAGGGTTTAGTTCTATTTAAGGATTATTAGAAATGACATTAATAGCAAATCTAAGAGCTTCTGTTTCCCATTCTCAATTAGAAATCATGATCCTTTGTTTTTGCTGACATAATTACCTCCATATGAGCCAGCTCTAACAAGGCAGAATTGAAAGTTCACATTATAAATGAGCAGCAGGAACAGATGGACTGAGAAAATAGTCAGGTTTCATGCAAATATCAATAAAGGTGATTAGTAAAGCAATAAAAGCATTTGGCTCGTATATTCCTTCATATTAATAAAGACTGTCTAACTGGGAAAGTCTTGAGGACAGTTAGAGGTGCAGAGTCAGGTGTACAGCTTCTGTTTGTTACAAAGTCAAGGTTTGGTTTGTGAGATGATGACACTGCCATGAATGGTGTCAGACTGCCAGGCCCAGATTAAAGTTCATCATCTTCACAGTTTCATTTGGCTTATGGTCTGAAAGCACTACATTTCATCCAGTGAAACATAGACTGAGCTGAGGAGCTTAGATTTTATTAAGACACTGTGAAAAATAGGATTAGGACCCCTTTTGCTTGGGTTTCATTTTTCTTGTTTGTGAACCTCCACTTGCAAATTCCTTGGGCCACAAGCCTTCCCACTGTCCCTCTCTCCTTACTGTTTCTGCAGGTATCAGTCTTCTGCAGTACTATGAGTTTGTTGCTTTGTGATGCTGGTGCACTCCTGCATTTCTCTGTACCATATGGTGCTATGCCCTTTTGTAGATCTATTTGTCCTGCATTTTGTCTCACTTCTCTGACTGCCAGAGACAGAGAGGAGAGCAGCAGAGCCTCTCACAACACAGAAGGTAGGAAACAACTGGAATGCATCTATATATCTTTATATCTATCTATATAGATATATCTCAGATGTATAGCACATGCCTACATATTCCTACCCAGGATTTTCTGGAGAGAAATGTCACTGTACATTATGTAGCATTTGTTTGTTGACTCACATGTGCTCTGAACTCATCAGAATGTCAACACACACATTTGCATGTTATTTGTGTATGCTTGACGGATGTTTTGGAGTTTCTGCCCGTGTTGTTGATGGGCACATGCACTATGGGTTGAATTTCTGGACTGCCAAGTAGAGTCAGTACCTCAATCTTGCCTCTCAGCTATCTGGAAAAATGTCAGAAATCCTCAAAATTCATCTGAACATAATTTCCTAACAGATATCTGGGGAAACCTAGTCAGCCCTTACATAAATGAGAAGGTTAAGATTGCTTCCTGCTTTTTCTTACATGCTCAAAGCTGCTAAGAGTCACAACAATGCAGAGGTGTATTTTTTTTCCTGGGTGTTATTAAGTGCATGTGTAAAAAAATGTATTTACTCTGAAAACAGAAATGGTTTCCCAGTCAGATAAAGCATACTGTATGGAAGGACACTCAATGATTTTTTTCTCATTTCATATTTACTAAAGAATGAACACTCAGAGCAAAGTAATTCATCCCTTAAAATCTAGTTAGCTGACCTCTATCAGTTGTAAATAGAGGAAATGCTAATTGCTCCAAGTAAGATCTTAGGTGGAGTGAAGTGCTATAGTAAGATCTTTGATGACAATAGTCTTCTCCATTTGTGTTCTAGGTTTACCTTCCTGGAAAAAAAAAATCTGTCATGACTGTGCTTGATTTGTATATATATCTAACTCTTAGTGTTACATCTTGGGGTGAATTCAGAGACACCTTTAAATAATACTACTATGGATTATTTGCATGTAATAGACCTCTTGTTGTTGTGAAATCTTTGAAATACTGTACATGTAATTAGTTTTTCTTCTACTTCATAACATTTTTCTCCTCTGTATTAACAATGAATATAAAGCCTTGGCTGTAATCTTGCTTTTCTTACTTTTGCTGTAACCTTAAGACTTCTAGTCAGAACTCGCTCTCCTTTTTTTGTAGTCTGCTCTGGGAGGACAGGAGAGCTTTCTCAGCTAGAACCAAAGTTTCATACATTTCATTTAGCTTTTGATCGATTTTGTTGCTGCTCGCCGTTGGTACTCTATTAAAGTTGTATTTTTATTGTTGTAAGCTCCTATGTGCTGTGGTGGTTGGCAATTTAGAAGCGTGTTAAATAATATTGATTTCTTTTTTCCCACTTGGCAAGCATTTTATTTTACTCCGTCTCTAATACTATTTTAAGTATAATTTACTGGGTTTATTTTGTTCCTTATTTACAACTTGGCGTCTTGTAGAGCAAGAGGCCATCACAGTGCTTGAAGAGAAGTCCTGAGAGAAAGGATGCTCACAAGAATATACTTTTCAGTTCTGGTGCTATCTGCCTTTAGATAACAAGATGAGTTTACGCATTATATTCTTCCCTGGGGAAGCGGTGGATTTCCAAACACTAAACACTTTCAAGAGTCAGGTGGTCAGGTTGCTGGGCCATCTTGTCTAGACCATAGATTTGTCAAGATAATTCTTGAGGTTCCTTCCAACCTGATATTCTAGGATTCTATGGCATCATTAAATATTAGATTTGCCTATTTGTCTTGTGAAAATTATTCTGATTTTCACTGCGGTTTAAGTAACCTATCAGATTGTCACCCTAAATCAATGTTTTAACAAATCAGCTTCCAGAAAACATCCTTCTTGGACCTCCAAGTGCTAACCAACAAGATGATACATGGAGACCTGTCCATTTGTAATATCTTTCACAATAAATACAGGCATTGAGGCATTTCTCACTTCATGATAAAATGTGGATCCTTCTATTAAAAGTGATGTTTTCTGAATCGTCTTTGTATAGCATATGTATATAGCAGGGAAAGCTGACCTTTACTAGGGGGAAATAAGGCTTTGTTTGAAGTGCAGGTCCCACATAATGCTACAGAAGTTACTACTACATCTCAGAACCTTCCAACTCAGGTTTTATCCTGAGTTGGAAACCTGTGCTGAGCAGTACAACACACCAAGGAGAATAAGGTACTCAACCCATCTGGATAGTAAAGCTGTGGTTTCTAACAGTAGGTTTCATTGCAGCTGTTAAGGGGGCATGGTGCCATTTTCAGCTATGATAATCTTCTGTTTCTGTTGAGAATTTCCTTGAAATAATAGTGGGAGGTTAGTTCTTAAATCAAAAGAGGTTAACGTGGTAGTTGTCACTGTTTCTTTGTTTCTCTTCTGCTCTGTACAGATTGAAAGAGTTTTGGTTATTTCTAACAGTGAAATGTTTCTTCAATAGATTTCTCACAACTGTTGAAGTGTTTCATTTTGGAGGAATGCTTTAGACCTCAGGTCAAGCTGTTATGGCTTTTTCCCTGAAACTCTCTTGTGTGCGTGGGAGAAGAGGGTAACTTTTTCCTGAAAATATTTCTGTATTTAAAAATGCTGAACAAAAAACTCCATGAGGAATTCCATAATTATGGAAAAAATATTAACAAACTTCATTAGAATTTGTATTTAGCTGTATGGAAATGGGTGAAAAGAGAAGCAATTCCTCTACCGTTAATGAATTTCCTTTCTGTGTAGAAAAATAAGAATGGATAGAAAAGGGGATTTTGGAGAATGCTTGGGAACTTCTCCAGAGGGGCGTAAGCACTCACATTTTTCACTTGATTTTCCTTCTGTAAAGACTGATTAAACCTGACCTTGAATCCATTTCTCCAAAATCTGAAGCTGTAGTTTCAAGGGAATGGTGCAATTTGAATCTTTCATGCAGACAAAAATGTAACAGCCTTTATTTATGAAGTTAAGAATTTATAAATTTAAGATATTATTGTTGGTACGATTGAAATCTCAACAGTTTAATGAATATTAGTTGCAGTAGTCATAACATAATTTGAATTGTAGCACACATATTCTCCATTTACCTGTAAAGCTAACCTTTCTTTGCTGTTATGTTCATCCTTCCCTTGCCCTTCTGGGTCCTAAGGTTGATGGTACCTATATTCCTAAAGAAGCCAGGGGTTGCAGCAAGTTATTAGCATCCTCCAGTTCTTCAGGCCAGTTGCTGCTGATTTTGTGCTCTCTGAGCTGTTTTTTCCCTTTACTCTTTTTTAATTGGTGTGCAGCTGCATGGTACAACTGTATTTGCTATATGTGGTGTATTTTACATATATTAGCTACATGTGCTGGGTATGGTTTTTTAATCTCTTTTTTACTCCTAAAACTTCTTTTCCTATTCTTAGGTCTGTATTTCTTTGAATTACCATTGTTGAGTTGTTTATGGCTCAGGGTCTCCAGTGTCAGCCTGTGACCTTTTTCCTCCCATGCCTGCTGTCCTTCACACTGTATCCCATGTCCCAGCTTTCAAAGGCCTCTTCTGTCTTATCAGGCTTGTATTCTTCTGTGCTATATCATTGTCATAAAAACTACTGCATGAATGCTCTTATTCATAAATACTTAATTTTACTCCAAATAATTACTTGTTAGTGCTATTACATAAAATCATGGTTATATAATGCAAAGATAAGTAAAACAAATGAGGCCTAGTCACTTACTCATTAGGAAAGTTACTGATAAACTAAAGAAGCTAAGAGAAACTTCCCAGAGCCCAAGAGAAGTTGAGACTGACCTTCCTGGGCTGCAGCACAATGTTCAACAGTGATATTGGTAGAGCATGCAGAGTGAAAAAGATTGCGTATGGAATTTCAGGCCATGTCTATAAAAAGGTTTTCCCAGGCCATTTTGGCTGGGAATTAACTTTGATGATTTAAGCTGAATACAGTGCAGGGTACAGCACAGGGTAAGGAAGCAAAGGGAGATGGCAAAGCTGGTAGGAATGTTATGATATTACTATCAGTGTACTGTGGCACGGTAAGGTGTGATTTTAGCATCCGTTTCACTTTCACTGACATGTTTCTAAACCAGACTTGCATCTTGGAACTGTCAGTTACTCCCAATGTCCAGACAAGTCTTTATTTTAGAATCTATTTGATAACTTAATTCTCTTCACTCAATTGATTTTTGACCTGACTTTCGTTTCTGATTCAGATGGTTTTCTTAATAGCTTTGCTAACTACAGTTGCCAGAGATTGATCCTTAGTAAACATTTTTTTTAACGTATCTCAGCATTTTTGCCACCCATTTACTTTCAAATGGCCATTTTTAAACTGCCCATTTCTATGGATTCCTTGCATAAATATTTTGTGGCTCATTTGATTCTCTGCATAATTAATTAATTGCTTCTCAGTTTTCTGCAAAACTAATCTGCTGCCACATAATTAACAAACTCTTTAATTCCTTATTAATTATTTACTGTTCTTTTGAATATATGAATTAATTGACTGTTTAAATTTGCTGCTGTGCTGATTTGACATCTAGTTAATTGTTTTGATTAATCAATTAATTAGCTGCTTAATCTCTACTTAAAAGTATAACCCCATGTCTGCCTTGCAAATGTTCTAGCACACTTCCCTGTTGTTTCCTCATTCATTGCTATCATCTAATCCGGATCTGGATGCTCAGTTTACTCTCCAGGCACACATGGACCTTTTAGGATCACATGCAGTAAAGACATCTCTGTAAGCCCAGTGATGCTCCATATATATCTGGATGTTCTCCAAACATGTTCTTTCTCATGTGACACACTGCTCATACACTTGAACCTCAAGAGAGCTTCAACTCTGCTTAGTTAGGCCAAAATGCAAAAGGAAGAATCAGGAAAAGAGACATTAAAATACTGAGGAATTAAAATCCAGGAGGTAAACATGGTACAAGACTTTGTGAATTACGTATTTTTATTGCACACAGATTGAGGATGTTTCATATGCAGTATAACTACTGAAGACTGTGGTGGTAGACTGACATAACTGCTGAAGTTCCCAAAACTTTATGTATAGCTTTTCCACTAGACTTACTTGTTGAGAACATTTTCCTCTGGTGCTTCACTGCAGAGGAATTTTAGTAGAAAAGGGCCTTTTCCTTCACACTTTGCTTCATTTGTGTGCTAATCCTGGACTTAAAATTTCACAACCAATTGCCATGGAAACTGCTGTTCTCTTTGTGGACAATTCCTTTAAAAGGGATGTTGCCCTAAAAAAGTAGTTTGGTGTTGCATATCATAAATAAGCCAACAGAAAACATACCAAATATTATGAAAACTCCTTCAAGTTTTTTTAAGTTTTCCATGAGATGTCATCTTATCTTTGAAGGTGTTAAATTGTGGCTTCTCATACAAGTGAAAGTGTGAAAAGTAAATTTGCTTTATCAAGCATGCAATGTTAATCACAGAGCTGGGTACATTTATGTCTTTAAAGGAAGCTGAGTATTACATTTAAGAACAAGAAAACTACCAGGTCAGAATCCATATAGGTTGTCCTTGTACGTTTGATGAGTGCTGCTGTAATTCATTGTCTGATGTTGATCAATATATAGACTTAATAGTGAAAGTGTCTGACAGAAGAATAACACTATTAGAGCATGGGAAAGTGCACAAAAATTATAGTATCAATGAAAAAGTTCAGATACATGGTATAATAGGTAATATTGTTACGTATCAAAAATGTTACATTATGCATGACATGTATGCTATAATACATGTTAAAAGGGCTGTTTAGCATAGCATATAGGCTCACAGAACAGATTGGTTGGGAGGGACTTGAAACATCACCTAGTTCCAACTACCCTGGTGTGGGCTGGGACACCTTAGACTAGACTAGGTTGCTCAAAGCCCCATCCAACCTGGCCTTGAGCACTTCCAGACACAGGGCATCCCCAGCCTCTTTGGCCAACCTGTTCCAGTTACTCTCCACCCTCACAGTGAAGATTCGTTCATAATGTGTAATCTAAATCTGGCCTCTTTCAGTTTAAAGCTGCTACTCCTTGTCCTGTCCTTACACAGCCAAATAAAGAGCCTCTTCCCCATCTTTCCTCTAGGCCCTCTTTAAGTGCTGGAAGGCCAGTTTAAGTTCTTGATCACATGCCTGCTGAGCTGTTCTAGACAGTGAAAGGCTGGAGCTGGAAGAGCAGCTCTCTGTATCCCAGAAGTGACAGCATCCTGTCTGCCTAGCTGCTTCTTCTGAGTGTCTTCAACCATGGAAACTTGATCTCCATTCACTAGCACGGACTGTAAACATCAGCTGCACATAGACATACCTACATGCACGCGACTAAAAGTAAATGCCATAGTCTTCAGCTGAATCCTCCCCTGGCTTGTTTTCTGATTAAGTGCTTTGGTAAGAAAGCACCAGATGGTCCACAAGAAATCACCTTTAGCAACGGGCCCCATGTCTAAATGGATGGGACTCACTCCTCTGGTGCAAAACATGAGAGAATATGCAGAAGTCGTTAGTATTTCAAAGGAGTGGATGCAAGAGTCTGACAATCTTTTTTAAATCTCTGATTATCACAAAAACTTGCTATGAAAAGATGCCAAGCAATGAACGCAACCTACTAACTTGGCTTTTTGCTCTGAGTCAAGAGGTGAAGAATTTAAAGTAGTTTGCTTTTCTTTGTTTACCACAAACAAATTAACTAGAGGCTTTGGCAGGGCTGTTTTACAAGTTATCAAGTCTTATTCCTAAACAATTGGAAAAAAAAGGATTCCCTGGACATGTAGTGAATAATAATGAAGAACAAAAGATGCAGTTGTTGTTATTCCTTTGATACTACTTTAATTAGTCTGTGATATGCTATGCTGCAAAGTATGGATCATCTCTTAGTCTTGAATGCATCTCTGAAGAATTCAGCTTTACCCTTAATGTTTCCAGGCAGTGCCTAATACAAAAGCAATTAATAATTATGATCAGCATTAAGAATATGTAAGTATTACATCTTAGGGAGAGTATTCATATGATTGAAATTAAATTTAGATAACTCAGTGGACCCAAGTCCTAATAATATTCAAACTGGAGATTTGCCATTGCAAAAATATCACTTTGAAAAGTGGTTCAATCTGAATGACAAATGAACTTAAAAAAAACCCCGAAACATGAAATTGCAGGAGCTGTGTCATAAGGATGGAGGAGAAATATGTAAGGAAGTGATACAGGTGGGAGTAATTAGAATGTTTATCATCAAGAAATATATATATATATCCACACATACACACTTATTGTCAGTATTTCTTATTAGAAAAAATATATCAATGACTCAGTGGTCTGTAGAGAAGGTGAAACAGCTGAGTTTGCAGGAATATAGTTCCCATTCAGCTCTGTCTCATTGCATTTTTATGTCAGTATAAATCCACTGATTCAGTGAAATTCAGCTCATACCTTGATTTCTTCATCTAAAGCTGTGTAAGCAGAAGCTTGTACATTTCAGAGTTTCTGTTTTATTTACTGCTGACAGAGCGTTATTGCAGCGTAGTACAGAGGATAACATGGTTGTTGTTCTTCATAATATTTTTTTTTTTTTGAAAACTCCTAAAACTTCTTCCCAGGCTTTCTGTCTGTTTAATAGCTCATTCTCAGATTTAAGTTAGCTTTCATAATACTGTATTCAAACTGAATTTTAATTTTCCTTTTCTTAGTCTTCTTTCTTAAATGTAGAAGAATCACATACAAAATTGCTTACTCACTTGTTTAAAAACCTGTCACAATCATGACATGTTGCCGTTGGTTTCATCAGCAGAGTTGGGAGATAGCATTTCAAATAAAATAATCTAAAACACTGGCTTCACACACACACAAACATGTTGAATACTGAATTATCTCTTTCTTCAGGTGTTTACCTTTCTATCTTTCTACTACAAGCAAAAGTTAATAAAATAGGTAAGATCTAAAAGGTACAGCTGTCTTTTAGCAGAATTAGGCAAATTATCTTGTATGTTACCGAGTAGTTTCAGTTGACAAATAGGGTAGATGCAGAATACCAGAAACCATTGATTTGTCATGTTTTTATCTTGTACCTCAGCTTCAGTAGTCTGGTTTTTAATGATGATGTGTAGTTGCTAACATTTGAAAGCTGTAAGAGAGGATGCAGTGTTTATACTGCAACTATGTCAGCTGACATTGTTTTAACAAAACTTTGGGAAAATAACTCTTAAGTGTTACATAGGGAAAATTGTTTTCCTTTGCTGCTTTCTCTTCTACATCTAATTTATTTAGAAATTCACTTTTTAAAATAAACAAAATTTTGGGAGAAGTTTAATGTTCATCAACTTAATACTTTAATTAACCAGTATTAAATTTTGTTTGATTATAAAGCAACACATAGAACTTCTTGACATATCAACAAAACATTAACAGCAGCTTTCTTTTGAAATCTAAAAATGCACAGAAAAAAGCATGTTCTGAGACATTTATTAATGCTCACTCATTTTACAAAAGTCACTTGGAAGACAATGGAGTGTTTTAATGGATAAATTAGAAATAATTTAGCTGTTATTATCTAAATTATGTAAGAAGCCAAACAGTGAATTATTTTTATGTCTATTTGTATGCCTCAATACTTTCAGAAAAAATAACAGAAGTCTGTGTTTGAATTTGACTTAGCCAGTGGTCTCTTAGAGCTTTCCAGAAACTAGGGAGTTGCCTGTACAAGGAACCTGACAACATCGCCTTTGCCCTGCTGCACCTGAGCATTCAAATCAGGTGAAAATAAAAGAATGGTCTGTATTGAAGCAGTAAGCTTGGTATTGGAGGTTTTCTTTTTCCTGGGTCTTGGGTGGAGCATTAACACTTGGCTTTTTATTGCAGTTACAGCTTATCTACTTCCCATAATCAATTTGTATGGTAGAGGAGGTATCTGTTTTTCAAACCTGTGGAACAAACCAAAACCACTAGAGCTACTTTTTAATCACAGTGTCTTGGTAGACTTGTGGTTTGAGCAGTCAGAGGACAGCGTGCTCCTCCATATTATGCAGGAAGTCAGAGCAGACTTCTTCCAGGTTACTTCTATATGAGATGTAATCTTGTATGTGATGAAAAAGGTTCCAGAGCTATACTTGGTCCTGACTTGAGCTTCAAGAAATGGAGATCTGTTTCCCTTTAATTCCGTTTTTTCCACCGTCAACTGGGAGCTGTAGAAGCCAGAACAAAATTGGTCGTTTAAGGCAGCATCAACTCTAATTCCAAGCACTCTGGTTTTCATAGGCTTTTTAATAAGCGAGAGGCCCCAAGGCATGTAGCAATGCTGGACAGCTGTAGCAATGTGTAAGTAGTGTTTCTGAGAACTTTGTTTGCACTGCTTAAAAAGACTAAATAAAGTACATTGCAAAACTTGACACAATGAGCAGTAGTCAAGTTCTGCACCTTCTGCTCCTTGGCAGTGACTGCCTCAGCGACAGGCTTCTGGCAGCACAGCAGGGTCTGTCTCTACTTGAGTTACATATAATCAATGTATTCCCTTTTCTGTCCTCATGCATCTTCCCTCTAAATAGCAGATTTCTCCAAGAAATGCGACTGTCAAGGAATTAGGGAAAAGCTGTGGGAAATTATATAGGACAGAAGGGCCAAGCAAGGATGCTTTTAGCAGAGAAAGTCACTTAGGAATTGTGAACACAGGGATTTAAGAGTTGTTTTGACACCTTGACTTTGTGTTGTGTATTACCTTTCAGAAGTAGATTTGCTTCTTAAATACTGCTCATTCTTAAATACTACTCTTAAATGCTATTCAAAGCATGATTGTTGGTAGTTTAAATTCCCTTTGATGGTAACTTCTCTACCTCAGATTATTGTCCTATTAACTGATAAATTGGAATTTGAGCCTTTGAGCTCAATGACAGTATTAAGTTTTGGTAGCAACAGCCTATCCCTTTGTCTGAGGCAGCCTTCTTGCTTCAGCAGAGTTCTGAGCTGCCAGATGTTGTCTTTGATCGGAATCATTGACTTGGTTCTTAACAAACTTGAGAGTAACACTACATCTCATAGTCAGTGAGTGCCAGTTTGTGTGACACATAGTGACTAAAATGGATTTGGAAGGATTAGAAATGTAATCTTGGCTCCTCATGTATTAAGTTAAATTTGGACTAGTTAATTTTGGTCTTCTAGATGAAGAAATGATTGTGAGAGCACCTAGCTGCATTAATTCATATGTAGACTTTCAATCTGGCCTTATTTCTATGTGGCAAGCACATACCAGATGATCCGGGTGTCGTGGTAGGCTTAAGCAGGCCAAAATAGGCTTATACATGTCCTGGCTTGCCCAGACATGTTTTTTCTGCTCTCTCTCCTTCTGTTTTGGGGAGAAGCAACTGTGGGAAAGAGGACAAAGAACCTGAAGCCACTGAGTCTAAGGACTCTGGCTTGCCCAGACTCATTTTGCATCCTGTGGTAAACAAGGTACACACACTTAGTTTGTCCCTGCCTTGTGCAAGGTCTATGTTTTCCCCAAATTTGGGTAAAGCAAGCCTATGGCTTCACCTAATATGGCCAAACTCAGCTAACTACCATTCTGATTGGCTATTCTGTGTCCAAAGACCGATTAGTCTCAGACTGTATTGATAAAAAGAGATGAGCAGGTAACAGTGTGCTCTGCTGTTGTATTTGTGCTTGCTTGCTACCTGCTGCCATTGCTCACTGCCTTATTGTATCCTGAACTGCCTGGAAACTACCTGCCTTGAGTTTACCAGGAACAGACTCTAAATGCCTCCAAGCGATTGGCCTGCACAACCAGCATGACATTGTGCTGAGACTTCACACCACAAGACATCCTACCTGCACCTGAAAGTCTCCTGCCAAAATGGGAAGTCCTGGAGATACAGAGATCGTCCGAAAGAGCCAGGACCAGGTCAGCGATAGTCTGCCTCCTTTCCCCAGCGCTCTGTGAAACGTGGGAAGAATCAGAAGGCTCAGTGGCTGACAAGACAGTAACAGAATTCCCTGAAAGCGTTTGGGTACTGTCTGAAGCTGTAGGCAGCCCTGACAGTTGGGAAATAATATTTTGTGAGTAAATACTTAAAGCCTCTTGTAATTCACCATTGCCTTCTGCCATAAGCAGAAAGGAGCTCCTTGAGTTCCTGTAGTGGACAAGTGACATAATCAACCACAAGCACTATGCTGACTGCAGGAACCTTCTCTTCCAGTTCAATTACTGTTTATGTATTTTTGCTAGTTATTTGTTCTAGATCCTATATTATTATCTGTATTACGTTTCCATGACCATGTGAAGAACTGATTATTAAAGTTATTGGTTGGGGTGGGCGAGACTCCTGAATATCAAAATTAATGCACAATATTAATTTTGGAAAAATATAATCTCACATTAATTACTTATGTCTCCATAACACTGGGTAAAAGAGCATTTAGGCTGTTGAATCTTTGACTTAGAAGTGGTCATTGTTAAATACAGAGACAGCGCTCCAGTGCAGTGATGGAAAATTCAGTTCTAGGTTTCGTTCCTCACTTTCCAACTCAATAATTGTTGGTCTGTTGCCTTGGGCAGTCTCTTATTGTTTAGAAAGTGTGGGGTTCCTGAAAGGTACAGTTGAATTCAGGAGGATCTATGGGAGCAGGGGATGGTTAGAGCACGAAGACAATTGCATCATCTTCAGTCTTTCTTCCTACGCAAACTGCTTCCGTAGGAGAGTGAAATATCTTGCTCAGTTTCCATTCATTCTCTGATTCACTTTAAGGAGGCAAGTGACAGAGAGTCCAACCATTAAGATACCAAACAAGAATGTTTTTCCAAATAGTTCTTGTTTAGAGAAATATTTCATGCCACAAATGTCTCTGCTAGAACAGTGCAATTGGGAGTGGAGAAGTAAAGCATCTGATGGAAGGCTCCACATGGAGGTTCTCAATGCCTCTGCCTGAAGGATAGTTTCTTCATAGATGGTGGTGAGAAAATAGAGATTTATTTCAAAAGACCATGGAGGACAAAGATGAAGAAAGGTCTAAAAGAAGCACATAAGGAATTGCTGTCTCTTGCTATAGCAGGAAAATAAATTTCAGGGCATGAAATTACAGGGAGGCTGGAGAGCATATTGGGGAAATCGTCATGCAGTCAAGACTAACCATTTGGTAGTACCAGAGACAGGACTTCTTTGGATTCCTTGCTTGCATATGAAACCTTATGAATAGTTTCCATTATTTTCAACACAAATATTCTTGTTTGTTAGGATTTGCCTTAAGTAGATGTATTATGCATTATGAAGCCAGCAAATCATACTGAATATTCATGTTTGCATCTTGGTGTGCTGTGTAGCTCAAGAAAACTGAGCTGCTGTTTGATTTTCAGTTTCTCTTCTGATCTGAATGTCAGTTCCTGGTTTTTTGCGATTAGAAATCACTGCTAAATAGAGTCTGCAATGAGGAATTTAGTTAATGATTTTCTAGATGATGGTAGGATCAAAATGATAATTGTTTTCTTGTACCTTTATTTATGGATTATTCAAGAAAAATCAAGACATGCCTTTCAACCTAAGGGTTGAAACATGAGGATGCAAATCACAGTGCTCAGGGTGCTTTTTTGTAGAATACACAAGAAGTATCAGTTTGGAATTTTGTCACATGGCATATAAAAATTCTCATTGCAGTACTCCTAAGAGGAGTACTGTCTTATTAGGAAACAGCTGCCTTTTTCAACTTTAAAAAAAAAAAAAAAAGAAAGAAAAATATGCAGGTGTGAACATGCCTGCTGCATACAGAAAGGAAGGTGGCTTTTACTTTTATGCAGATAAATATTATTTGGCAGAGAAATCAGCTGGCAAGTTGTTGGTTTTGACATAATCCATTAAGCTGATCAAATGAATTTTTTATTTTACCCAAGACTTTAGGTCCTCTTATAATTTGTCCTCCATCCTTGATCCACTTCTTGGACAAAGACGATTTAAAATGGATGAGGCACAGGAAAGCTGTTGCTGTTCCAGGTCACTGATAAATATTCAGCCTGTCTTTGGTAGCTGCTTTGTATGATAGGAAGAAACTAAAGTATAAGGGTTTAATGCTGTTAAGAGCTGTTCCTTTACCTTGACTCATTTTACTAGCAATTTCCAATTACTTTTTACTCTCCTTCCAATGGATGTTAATTAACAGTGGAAGTAGGATGTGTAATAAACTGCACAGATATAACGTCTAACATCTAATTTAAAAGTGGTGAAGTAATGTTTCAGATTCTGCAGAAGACTAAAGAAGGAGCAATGTGAAGTTTTTATTTTTACTCTTCCTTCAGAAACTGCACACTGAGATTACAGGAAAGTATCTAAGGATAAATGAGAGAACAGGAAAACAAAGAACTCCTAAGCCTGGTAGTGTTGGAATTTAGCAACCCAAGAGATTTTCTGAAGGCAATGGATTTTAAAAGTTCCACAAATAATGTCTTAAGACTTGCTGAGAGCCAACTCTGACGTCTTTAGAAGCTTGAATTTGAGTAACAGATGAAAATACAGAAGGTCGCTAAGTTTAGTAGTAGCCTTAGTTGTATTTACGTGTTAACACCTGTTCATATGTTTAGTTAAAGTACACTAACTGCTGATATTTAAACTGCAAAACTAAGATAAACATGAGAGGATTCCAGAGAGAATAGGAGGCTGAGAGGAGGCTCGCAATACCAAAGCGTATGGTTAGAAACAGTCTGTAGATCCCTGCAGAGCTCAAGGTCTTTTGTGAGCCATGGGAACAATTCTGTTGCCTATGGATCAGAAAAACTGTGGTTTAGTTTTCAGAAAATGGAGATTATTCTTCTGTCCCTTCGAGCACTTCTTACAAAGCTGATGGTCTCAACTTGGAGTCCTAGTTGGATTTGAGCATCTTGCAGAAGTTACATCAGTTTAGTTCCTTCTGTGTATGCAGCAGCAAAATGGCTTTCTGAATCAGAGAGTGAAATTTACCAGTGCTGTGAAAATGTTAGGGATAGGTGCTTTTTATTGATTTTTTTTTTTTAAATTACTTGTGAGGTAATAATACTTCAAGTATTCTAAGAGTTTGTTCAGTGCTTCTGAGCTAAAGAGTAGCAGGTTATTTTAAACCGAGGTCAGTATATTAAACTGTGTTAATATGCATGCGGGTGCGAGTATTTGTACAGCCAATAAAATGCAGCTTTGATCAGTATTGCTTCTTCTTTCTCATCTTGTTGATTTGAAGCTTTGGAATCCTTGTTTCAAACTCAGCAAACAATTTCACATTTCTTTGGAGGAAAAAAAAAAGAAGAGAGATAGTGAGAAAGAGAGGAGATGGTATGCTCTTTTGCTTGCGAATAGTGTTGGATATTCAGTTTGCGTAAACCCATTCCCTGGCTGAAAACTGAATTTTCCTACAAGTCAGTTATTTCCATTTCCTTCAGTGCAGCCAGGACCAGATTTAAAGTTGCAAAAAGCTGTTGGGCTTTTTTTTGGTAATTTGGTTGTTGTTTTGTAGTTGCAATGTGAGGTTCCAGTTTATTTGAAGTTAGTTGAGTGCCCAGTTCACCTAGAGAAGGCACCTCCTGGCAAGCAACTGCCAGCTCTTCTCTGAGCCTGAGCATTCCCTGCAGCCCCTGTGAGCCCAGCAACCTGGTCCAGCAGCAGAAGGGCTGCTGTGATGCTGACCCCACTTCTTGTCTCTCTCAACCCGTATAATATATTAAGATAGCTGGTATAATTAAGGCTACTGAGTTTGGTCACTCAAACTTTTTTTAAATGGTGTGAAAAGCCAAAGTCAGACAGCACTTCTGCAGTGGAGATAGATGTCTCTTGTCTGGGTGCTCTAGCTGGTGATGTCCTGCCATGAGGGATAGAGGTGAATCAGCCCATGGTGCATCCCTGTTGTGGCCAGCCTGTGCACTAGTGACAAAGCTAGCTTTGAGGTGTGCATATATATACATGTGAGTCTGTATATTGCAGTCCTGGTAGTCCTTGGGTTGACTATGATTTGAGACAGTGGCAACCCAGTGTTATCCATGTGGTCTCAAAAGAGTCTAAGTAAGTGACTTGCTCAGCTGGCTGGAGAAGCAGGTATTTTTCCATGGGAGTGAAGCTCCCTGCAGGAACTCTTTGCTCACACAACTCCTATAAATATATTCAAAAGACAGACAGTTTAACAACCGGAATGTGCATCTTGTATCTTACCTAGCAAAAATGAACTCTGAAGATTTAAAATCCTGTATTTTTGACATTTTGCTCTTGAATAGCATTTCTGTCTTCAAAATAGTCCTGAGACTCTGCATAGCTGATGTTCAGCACTATCTTGGAAAAATACTAACCCCAAACTGCAAAAACTGTATAGATTGGCACCAACTTTAGGACTCAAGAACTGTTCATTATTCCTCTATTCTCCATAAAGAAGAGTGGGAAAAGACATTTGCTTTCATGGGATAGGCTGGATATTTTTGGTACATATGCACTGTGGTTCCTTCCAGAGCAGTAATGAAAGTAATGAGAGAGTAATGAAAGTTGGAACATTTGTTTAACTCTCATCAGGTGAATATCCAGTGCCCCCAAAACGTACATCTCCTTGAAATCACAGTTAGGCAAGCTCAGTCAGCACACTGCTGTCAGGGCCTATACTCTCAGGGACGGCAAACATGATGATAGTTCTCCTTGGTTCAAAGCTGATGCTCAGACTCTAAACATTTCAAGGACTTTGTGTGAATTCGTGAATGTGTTATGTGTAAGGTAGTTAAGGATGCTTGACACTTCATAAAGGCACATTCCTATGCCTTAAATATTCATTCTCTAAGCTAGAAAGAAGTTATGATAGAAATGTCACAATGCTCAAGTTCTTGTTAAAAAAAAAATGAAGTGGACAACATGAGGAAAGAAGCTTATAAACGTAAATTGCTAATGTTTGCCTGATCCTAATGCAGACTGCCAGTTTGAATTTGGAAGACTTACTGCAACATTTGAAAGACCTGTTTCATCCAGTCTGGAGAGACAGGAACACCTGATGATGTTGTTGAGGTTGTTCTGAGTGTTTTAGTGAAAAAGATTCTCCTCCAAATTTTGGAATCGTACAGAAATTCCCCATAAGTCACTGTAAAGTTGCAGAGCAATAAAAGATCAAATAAGACTGTTGAAGAGGCAAGCAGGTTTTTTTTTCTTTCTCTACTCAAGACAGTGAACTCTTCTCATGTTAATATCTTTCAGAGCCTGATTTTTTTTTTCTTGTTGTTTTTGTGCATGTAGAATGTGAATCAAGGGTTCTCCTTCCAGCTGTTTTGTGGTGCAGCTGCCTCTGCTATCAGCTGCTGTTTGGAGAGAGGAATAAATCAGTGTTTGTACTATGCTCACTGATAATAATAAAAAATATTTGAAGAAGGATTGTAGAATCCAGGAAAGATGAAAAAAATATAATTAAATTCTATATCTATTCTATAAAACCTGTTCTAAGATATATGGAAGGTCTGGTACAATCAGCTTTGATATCTCTGCTATGTATTAAATACTGTGTTACACCAGCAAGTATTAATTTCATTATAAGCTCTATTTCTGATTTGTTTTATCTCTTTATACTAAACCACATTTTGTGGATCACAGTTCGATGAAGTGGCTACTATTGTTCTTTTGATTTGGTCATCAGGAGTACCTTTTATGAGCTGACAGCTCACTACCACCTATGTATCTAAAATTTTCTGGCTGATTTCAGTCCTTGTGATAGCAGGGCAATAGTTCTGCATCTTATCTAATAATAATTAGTTCTTGTTTTCTTGATTTGACTTTCTTAATTGTGATTCTTTGCTGTTTAAAGTTTTTTCCCATTTTCATAAAAGTATGTGGGTCCTCCTAGGGGAGACAATGCAAGAAAAAACTCCTCCCAGTGATCCTGCAGGGTGAATCCTGCAAAGCATGCTCTGGTCAACCTGTTCCTCTTCCTTGACATACAGGGAGACTCAACTCTCAGTGTACATTCTCAGATACGTAATCTTTCACATACAATGGTTTTACCTCTAGATGCATTTTATCTAATGAACTCAAAGTGGAATGGATTTTATTCAGTTGTTAAAACTCAAAAGAGCAAAAAGTCTTCAAGCCGAATAACCAGCCTTCTGAGGTAAGTTAACTGCGCTTGTTTCACAGCAAGAGCCAAGGTCCTGAGTGTGAAATTTGCTTGGCCAAGGTCAAAGTGAATTGACAAGAGATCCCAAACCAGGACCTCAAAATATGGTTTCAAGGCTCTGATTACCAGCTGGAGAAGGAGTGATTGTCTTAAGCCATTTTATTGCATTGCATCTTTGACCTGGACATAGTTAAGAAGAATAATATTTTCCATAAGCTTCCGGAATTGGTTTTGTGGGTGGATGAGGATAGTCTGATTTATTTAATGAAGCTAATGGCATGAAGCAGTCACAGAGTTTGTCACCACACACTGGAAGGAAAGCAGTGATTTCTGAAGAGGTTGCTATTTGCACATTTATTGATCTTTTGGCGGAGCTGTAGCTATCAGTCCCATTGTGATGCCAAATTATTTTATCAGTGACATACCGTGTTTCTTCCTCAATCCATTTATATTCTCTTTAGGCAGTGGCAGAGTAAGGCAAAGTAGACTCAGTTTTCTGGCAGAAGATAGCATTCTCTTTCTGAGTTGGAGCATTTACCCTCTCTCATTGCCATGCTAAGAGTGTCTAATAATTAAGAACTGATGCGAGTTTGGTTATAGAGAGCCACTGAGTTCTGACTTCAGGCTTTAAGGTTGTTACTTTGTACTGTGTCTTTCTAACATAAAAATGTGAGTCTCAGTCTACTGGTCAGTGAAGCAAAGACATGTCAGATACTCAAAGGATACCAGCAAGTTACAAAAGGCTAGTAAGAGAATCTATATAATTGTTCATGATAGTGATAAAAGACAACTTGTGATGTGTTTTGGCTCATGAATTTAAACACTGGTGGAATTAAGAAAGCCTCTTACTGTGTTACCAGAATGATGATTGCCGATTGCAAATTGCAGAGCATTTTAGATCTGCTTACTGTGCACTTCGAAGTCTCTTAAAGAAAGATTGGCTTGATTGTGTATTTTAATACCATTAACATGCTGCCTGTATGATATGAGTCCCTAACCTTGTTTGACCAAAATGAATCAAGCAAACTTGTTAAAGTCCTTAAAATCTCATAATTTAGGAAGTTTAAAAATTCTCTTAAGAATAGGGTCTAACTGAGGTACATATTACCATTTCTGTTTCTTCATGCTCCACAAAGCCAATTAATTCTTTCAGCAAATCAGAACGTGTGACAAGGAGGAACTGAGCACAGCCCAAGGGTACTCCTGTCTTTGAAGGTTTATTTTTGGATGGGTCGGAGACATGAAACTTCTGAGCCTGTAAAATCTCAGTATTGTCTAGGTAGTTAAAAAGGCAACTGAATGCTCTCAGTGTCTGCAGTAAGGGAAATGCACAAGATGGGGCCTCTGTCTCAAATGAGAATCCGAGAGGTTGGGTAGGCATCATATTTTGTGCTGGTGGAGGTCATTTGGTGTTGTAAGTTGCCCGCCCTTGCAGATGTTAATGTTTGTAAGATCATATAGTCTGGCAAAATCAGGTTTCTATTTTGTGTATGCAAGCACGGGGCTTTTGCGCATGATATATCTTTTAAGGGAGCTTGGAGAGATGCAAACCTTTTCCTAGAGGGTTTGCAGCTTCCACTGCACCACTAGAGGTAAAAGGAAGCTGGTCTAGAGAAATCCTTATCCATATGGTTGTGGCCCAGATCAGAGTGATGCAAAAGGTTATAATATCAGCAGGAACTTGCTGCCTTAGAGACAAGTCTTTTAGTTCAATATTTATGACTTCCAAATAGCTTAAGTCAGTCATCCTAACTCAGAGCAGAGGACAAATAAAATATTTTAGCTCATTAGTGGCATATGGCATCATCTTAATTCTTTTCCTCTTCTGATAATTATTTTGTAAAAAGGAAAAGTCCTGTTAAAAATCAGACTTGCATTCAGATAATTAGCTGAATCCAACAATGGTATTCTAATAAATGTTTGCTTTAATTTCTGCTGCATCTGTTACTTGTAGATGTTTGCATCTAAACCAGGAAAGTTGTCTAGTTACAGGTCACAGAGTAGTTTCTTTCTACCTGGCAAAAATATATTGATCTTTGCAAGCAGAATAAAACAACGAGTTGCTCTTTACCCTCTGGTGATTTTTTTAATCAGATTATCATCCTGTTTTCTAGCCAGGGTTTTTTCTTAGTACTACCATTCTGATATGCTGAAGAGAGTTTGGCGTTGGATTTTTTTTTTTTTTCCCCTGATGTATCTGTAAAGTGCCTTGAGGACAAAGCCATTATCTGAGAGCTACAAACTAGAATTGATCTGGTTTAGACTTGGCATAATTTCCATGTCTGGGCTGACCCTGAATGTTACTGTTCAACAGGTTTCTGAAAATGTCAAGAGCCAGAGGGGAGGTCTTGGTGAAATTGAAGTTCTCCCTTCCTTGGGAGTAACTGAATTTCTATGTCCCCAAGCCCTGTAAATAAAAGAGAAAAATTGATAATGAGAAGGAGAATGAATAGGGTAGTCTTTCACACGATTTATATAGCTTTCAAAAACTGTTGCATTATTGTGTTTAAAAGTGTGGCTTTCACACCAGGAAGATAAGATTAAAAACTCAAAGGGGCAGCTCTGGGAATTAGAAGCTGGAAGGGCTGATGGATTTGGAATTAAATAAAAACTGCTATTGGGGAAAATTTATTTTGAAGCTAAAATACTCTGGCTGCCAATAAAGTATTCAGAGAACTTGGATGTTTACCATGATATAGATGTCACATTTCAATTTAGTAGCCAAGTACTTTTTTCAGCTACTGTTGTCATTATGGAAATCAGCTGAATGAATCTCTGCCATGTAATCCATCCCTGAGTAAATTGGAGTCTGAGGTGAAGTTACCGTTATGCAGATGCAATGACCTGTTTGGAAGTGTGTGTGAAGTGTTGTCAGTGCAGCCCTCTGGAAATACTGCACTTGAGCAGAGAAAATTTCAAACAGAAGTTAGAATGATATTTAATTAGAAGGGAGAAAAATGAAGAGGCACTGATGCATCTGCAGAGCATCTGTCCTTATGAAAGATTTCTTTTTCATGGAAGCTATTCATTTTAAACTTGTACCATGTGTAATCACATAATTTTCAGGTTGGAAAAGACCCCTGGGATCATCAAGTCCAACCATTAACCCTACTCTACAAAGTTCACCCCTAAACCATATCCCCAAGCACCACATCTAAATGGTCTTTAAACACATCTAGGATTGGTGACTCAACCGCCTCGCTGGGCAGCCCTTTCCAATGTCTCGCCACTCTTTCTGTGGAAAAAAACCTTTTCCTAATGTCTAGGCTAAACCTGCCCTCTTGAAGTTTGAGACCATTCCTGCTCGTTCTAGTTACCTGTGAGAAGAGACCAACAGCAGCCTCTTCACAGCATCCTTTCAGGTGAAGAAACCAATGAGGTCTTCCCTTAGCCTCCTCTTCTTCAAACTAAATGGTCATGGCTCTTTCAGTCAGTCTTCACAAGATTTATTCTCCAGACCCTTCACCAGTGTAGTGGAGGGGTTATTAATTAATGTGAGATGATATTTTAAAAAGATAAAATTGTTTATTAATATTCAATGTTCAGAACTCGCGTCACCCTGATCACTAATTTTAATAATAATTGGTTCTTTGCATCATTCATGGAAACTTTATATACAGGTAATAACAGGATCTAGAAGTAACTAGTAATAATATATAACATTAATTGAACTCACTTGAACTGTAAGAGAAGGCTTTGCTATTAGTGTACTGCTTGCGGTCAATACTCTGCTTGCTCACTAGATGAACTGAAGGAGCTCCTTTCTGCTCATGGCAGAAGGCAATGGTGAATTACAAGAGCCTTTAAGTATTTACTCACAAAATATTATCTCCCGACTCACAGGGCTAGCTGCAGCTTCAAACAGTACCTAAACGCTTTCAGGGAATTCTTGTCATCCGTTGAGACTTCTGGTTCTTCCCAGGCTGCTGGGGAAAGGAGGCAGGCAGTCTCTGACCTAGGCCTGGTCTCCTCTGGATGATCTGTGTATCTCCAGAACTTCCTGTCTTGGCAGGAGACTTTTAGGTGCAGGCAGGATGTCTTGTGGTGTGCAGTCTTGGCACAATGTGATGCTAGCTATGCAGGCCGATCACGTGGAGGCATTTAGAGCCTGTTCCTGGTAAACCTTTGGAACATGGTTTCCAGGCAGTTCAGGATATAAAGCAGCACAAATATAACAGCAGAACACATGGATACAATGGCAAAGCACACATTGTGCTCCCTGCTCATCTCCTTTTATCCATACAGCCTGAGACTAATGGGCCTTTGGACACAAAATAGCCAGTCAGAATGGCAGTTAGCCAAGCTTGGCCATATTAGGTGAAGCCATAGGCTTGCTTTACCCTTCTTAGGGCAGAACACAGGCCCTGCGCAAGGCATACACAAGCTGAGCGTGTGTACCTTGTTTACTGCAAGCTGCAGAGGGCGAGGGTCCCCAGACTCAGTGGCTCCAGGTTCTTTGTCCTCTTTCCCGCGATTGCTTCTCCCCAGAACAGAGAGAGGGAGAGCAGAAAAACACGTCTGGGCAAGCCAGGACATGTATAAGCCTATTTTGGCCTGCTTAGGCCTACCACAACAACCAGCTTCATTGCCCTCCTCTGCACTTGCTCCAGCACCTCAATATCTCTTTTGTATCGAGGTGCCCAAAACTGGACACAGTAATGAAATACATCTTTGCAGTGAACCTTATTTTAGGGAAAGGGTGTGGGTTCTAGTATCAGAGGTGATGTGTTCACTCTTTTTGCCTTTATTCATATTTCTGTATGCATATAAAGTCATCTTTCCCTCTTTCTCTCAAATGTGTATATGTCCTAATTTATTCTTGCTCTGAAAATGGCTGAATTTCTAGGTATAAGCATAGAACTGTTGTCTTATTCATAGTTTCTCTGTGCATTTAGTGCATTCAGCTTGTGATTACGCTGATTGATTCTGAAGTAAGGTAGTACTGGAGCATTCCAAGTTTCTACAGCTTTCCAGTTTTCACAAGAAAAAAAAAAATTTCTTGAATATACTTCGAGTACAGATTTTGCAAAACCCTGCAACTTTGGCACTTCTGTTTGGTCATTCCCTGGATGGAAACTCAAGTAAAAAGGGTCAGCACTGCTGGAGTAAGGATGGAGATGCTAATTTTTGTTTTTTAATTGAATGGATATTCATTGGAAGCTTTGTGGATTTTTTTTGCCTGCAATTTACTGTAGGGAGTTTTTGCGGCGAATTCCCATATCCTGTTATTGTAGACTTGTCTTAAGTTTTTTTCTTCCTTTAGAAGAGGTTTAGAAGTTTTCTAGGCAAACAAATTGATTGTTACACTGCAGTGTAGGAGGATTTTGTATTGCATGTGTTTGAAAATGTTATTGCTCCTGGAGCTTCATTGTTGAACTAACAAACTTCTGTAGTCCCTGTCCTGTTTTCTGCTCCATTTGCACCTTAATTTTTTCAGCTGCATGGAATAATGTTAAAAGGAAATTAATGAACATAAGAGTGCTGCAGGAATTAACAGAACTGTGAGTAGGAAATGCAGATTCTTAGAAGAAGTTTGGTGTCAGCAGAAGCCAGGATAACAAGATAAATTACATCTTTTCTTTTTAAAAATTTATTCTCAGGCTATTTAACTACCCTATTTAGTGCAAAGGGAAACAATATTCTACTAGTATTTCCGGGGAGGGGGGGAAGAATTTTTAATTTTACTTTTTAGAAACAAAGTGAAGCAAAAGCATCTGAAGCAAATTTGGGCTAAAGATTTTTAAAAGCTTACCTATTTTTTTCCTAGTACATAATTTCTATGCTCTTTACTATCTATTAAGACCATGTAGAATACTTAATATTAGAAAGAAGTGTCTATAGGTGTGTTCTACAGCTAATAGGTGCTTTGCAAAGACTTGCATTCATGAACATGATTTCTACCTACTAACAATGTTCCTCCAGGGAACTGGGCTGCATTTTTAATACGCTGCTACAAGACACAGAAATACAGCATACCACAAAACGTAAGGTTGCGTTGACCAGACCTATTGATTGCATACAACCTTACCTTGCAATGTGCATTGAAACCAGTAAATAACTGCAGCATATGCTGGAACAGGTAAACGACCTTCTCTCCCACCTTCCAAACATCTTCCCAGCACCGACGGATGTATTACCACATGGAGACTTCATGTCAGTGCCAAAAATTAAGAGCAGAGTACAGCTTGTCAATGATTAACAACGACCATCCATGTCCTGCAGAATCATGAAATGATTCACCCCTACTATGTGTTTCTACCAGTAAGCATAGTGCCTTGCAGAAGTTGAGAAAGGAGGGAAAATAAGGCTCACACAGCATAACTTCATCACAAACCATTTGTCAGGCAGGAGCACTCATTTTTTAGTGGGAGAATAACTGTTAAAAGTAATTTCCTTACTCCTGATTTCTGAGAAGGTTCCACAGAATGGCTCCAGAAGATGAACCTGCATGCTGCAGTTCCCGACAGCTAATGAAAATAAAGATTTCTCTGAGATGCTGGCTTTATGGCCCATTCCAGTCCCCAGTAGAGAGCTTCCTAATTGACTTGTCTCTCTCTTCTTTGCAGGAGCTGATTTAACCTCTCACCACTTGCTCTGCTGCTATACCCCTCACTTTGCTGAGTCTAGCTATCCTCTTCTGTCAGCTAGTTTCATTGGATTTTATATTTAGGTTCATTAAGACCATTTGCATCTACCACGTGGCCATTTTGCAGTTGTCCATTGATTTGCGAGGACCACAGAAGAGGAAGGAAAGAATTGTGTGTTGTAGAATGGTGTTAACTGGTGTTACAAAAAAAAAAAATGTGTCACCTTGCAAATTGCATTCTAGTTTTAGAGATGGTGGAAGATTAAACATTAGAACTCCACTGCTGACACAAGTGTATGACTGCTATAGACTTTGCAGAAAGTCTTTGGTGTGTTGTAAAAAGAATTGCTTGGCTGATCACTGAGATTGTTGCTCACAACCGGTTTCAGCACATTCTTCCTTCCTCAGCCACTGCTTATAGAGGTCGGAAGGGAACCGAAAGAGTTCCTGTAGGGTTTCAGGGTGGGGAAACTCTTAATGGGAGGGACAGCATCTGGAAAGAGGGTGTGGAAGAGGGAAAAATGAGGTTTTTGTTATGTGAGAGTGGCATAAGATTTGACTTTGCAAGAAAAATCATATTTCCAACCTAAAGATATCTTCAATAGAGGTTTCTACACCTGAGGTTGTGCAAGTTATCAATATGACCACTGGGCATCTATTTACAGGGGTTGAAGGTATCTGCTTATCAAAGCATCTGATTTAGTGGAAAGTCTATGCTGACCAGAAAGGGGGAGTTTTAACCTTTAATTGAACTTCAAAAGATGACTGTGACACTGTAACTTGTTTTAAGTGATGTTCCTGCTCCAGGTGATCAAATGGACAGATATAGGTTCTTCTTAAGTCTATGAAAACCATAAATTTAAGGGACACTTTTTTAATGTCAAAGAGGTTTTTGGCATTTTGTACATTTTTTTTCTTTTGGAAAGGCAGGAGGAACAAGACTAATGAACCAGTGTGCCAAGTATGGACCCTTTCAGAACTTCTGCCCATACTGAACAGCTGCTTTCTTTTTTTTCCTCTCTGGGTTTATTACCTTTGCTGATATGGAAATAGCATAGATCTAGTGTAAGAGTTGTCTGTCTGTCTTTGCTAAGCATTTGGCATCGTTCCTATAAGTTGTGATGCTGGAGGACTGTTTTGGCCTTGTGTCTTTGTCAGCCAGCCATTAGCACTAGAGCTGCACAGTCACTATCATTAGATTGAAAAAGACATTTAAAATCACTAAGTCCAACTGTAAAATTGTTATGTTGCTCATGGGTACTTTTACACAAGCTGGTGTTTTTGAAAAGGCAGTGTTTGCATGAATAGTTAAATCAATTTAAAGTCAATTTTTGGGGGAGAAAGTCTAATTTTAAATAAAACAATTTGTAGGTGGCAACATCCTTTGAAGGTTCAATTTCTACAGACTAATGTTCTTTTGATAGTAATATGTATTTTATTGCAGTTATGGTATTTTTTATCTTTAATGTTTGGTGAGTTTGAATATTGATCTTATTGTGTTACTTGAGTTTTGCCTGAATAATTTTCAAAATTGGAAGGCAACCCCAAAGCAACTCTAAATTTCAGAAAGAAGACAGTAATGTGTTAATCACAAGGACTCCCCTGGTGGTGTTGGGGGACAAGGGGGGACTAGATTTATTTATAAATTAATGTAAATCAATATTACCAATATTGCAATGTTAATTTTTCATTGGTAAAAATATTTCATACAGAGAAGTTGAACAAAGAGTTAAAAACAAACCAACAGCAAAACTCAAGAAAAATTGCAATCCCACTGTTCTCAAATTCATGTAGAAATCATGACTAATATAGTGCCAAACAATATTTTGAGACTTGCTGGATGCTCAGGACTTCAGACTATCAGGCAATTTATATAAAGCCTTTTTTTTTCTTTTGAATTTTATTAAAAATCTTAGGATTTTCTTGCACATTAATAAAACCCCAAACCAAATCAATTAAATACTTCTTAAATGTCCAGCAGAATGGGACTTTCTCTTAGAAATTCATTCAGAAACCTCTTACTATGTTCCACAAGCACCATTTTATACCAACAACTGTAAGAAATAAGCAGACTTTGCTTTAACTCCCCTATGGACACAGGAAAATTCCCAAGAGAAAATGATGACATCTTTCCTGCAGACATCTAACTGTCCTCTAGATATTTCATCCAAGCTGTAATTCAACATGTCCCCATGGCTTATGCCCTCGGTCTTCTTATAGAGGCAGAACTTTTTAAGAGTGAAGGGATAGGCAGATTTTATTTTACAGTTTATGCAGTCAGTTTGAAGTGTTTAAAGTGCTTCTGAATGTGTTCCAGTAAAAGTCCTAGTAAAATGTAAGAATTTTGGCATTGTTTGGTCAATAGCCCGTGAAGATGATAAAGAAGTGTACTTCTCTGATAGCATTTACAATTATGGGGCCAAGAGGACAAAGTGAATATTTTCTATTGGAAAAAAAGTAATATAACTGAAAAAAAATATTAAAAAATTGTGAGAGGCATGGAACAAGGACAGGAAGCCAGGAAAGTCTTATTTTTATATAGAGTTTAGCAGATATATGTAGAATGAAGCAAGAAGAATGGTTCATGTTCATTGTTACATTCTTGCCAAGCCTGGTTGCTCACTGAGTGATTTATGTGAGCTGTGGAGAAGCTAACCTTAGAAAATCAACCTCTGTGATAGCTTTTAATGGAATCAAAGTGGTTATCCAATACAGGAGACAAAAAAATCAAGCGTATTGTCACAGTTAAAAATAGGGACTTATGGTCTGATATATTTCATGCTCCTGTGGCATGCATAACTCTGAATTACTATGATTAGATAGCAGAAGTATTTATTGTCTAAACACAGGTGAAGCGTTTGCATCTCAGCACATTACTCTCAGAGCAGTGGTGTCACCTGTTTGTAAAATACTGCATGCATCAAGGCATTTTTCCTAACAGGAGTCAGTGCTTCAGAAAGGATATAACTAATGACTCAGAGGCTTCTTCAGCAAGGGGTTCGCAAAAGAAATAACGAGAGGAGGAGAAAGTCCACTTCATGGGAAATCTCACTTTTCTGTAGTTGGGACAGAAGGGACAACAATGCTTTAAATGCTTAATACTTCCTGGAATGGGGTGGAAAACTCTATGTCATCTTAATGCTTTGTGTCACACAGAGACACTGTGTATGCACAAGGTAAACAGTACACGCAGTACTTGCACCCTTATCTTGTGTGTGGTCTTATTTTTAGTCTTTGGTTTTATAGTATAACAACAGAAAACATATTTGGATTCAGAGGAAGTCAAGTCATGCTTTTATATGTATAAATAAATTCAGGATAGAAATCTAGGTGTTTTGGGTAGCAAATCTAAGCACTTGTGCTACAGGAAGAAAATTGTATGCCTTAGGCTGTCAAGCAAGCTCTGTCCTACAGTCCTCCTGCTATGAATATATTCTGTATCTGAAGCCACAGGCATCAGTCCCACTCCCTGGAAATTACTCTCATGTCCTGAAATCTTAAGTTGTCGTTGTCTGAAAGAACTGACAGTCAAGACCAGAAGATGATTCCTGTGCCTAGATTGTTTAGTTTTGTTTAGTTTTCAGTCTTACATGTTTTTTTGCTGTTTGGTAGCAGAAATACTTAGGATATATGACAAATACTGCTATTATAGGTTGTTCTTGTGGCAGGATACCTGGTTTCCTCTCTCTAAATAGGCTGTCTTCTCACTCCCACTTCTACTCCTCACTCTGATGCCATACTCTCTTTTCTCCATGGATCTTCTGGTTGAAATTCTGATGTTTCACCCTTGACGTCTTCATTTCTTCCTATTTTCTCGTATTGCAAAGAAATTTCCAATAGGATGAGAGATGGTGAGTTTAGATGGGAGACTTTCATCTGAACCACAGATACACTGCTGTGTGGGCACTTGTAGCATTGCTTTGGTCTTCTCCCTCTATGGGCAAGAGCCCAGACTGTATCTATCTGTATACTGTGGCTTTTTTTCTCTCTCTCTATGGAGTTGTTTTGGTAGTTTGTGTTTTACTTCTCTTACTTGCAAGAATAGCAGAGTTCAAAGTTCCCTTGGGTATATCAGGGGTGTTTCAAATAAGTGGAAAATAAGCAAGCGTGGGAGCCCTGGAGACTGCAGTAGCACTGCTGTGCTGCAAACACTGCAAAACAACTGCTGCTAACAAACCAAGATTTTGTTCAAGTGCAGAAGCAGGGATCACAGCAGAGTGGAAGTGGGCAACCTGGCCCTCAGTGATGATTTCCCATGAATGTCAAAAGTTTCCAAATTCACAAACTTTGAGCAAACTATGGTAGAGTTGGGCACATTACCAAATCTTTGTAAGAATCAAATGCAAGGATTTGCAAAGAGAAACCATCAGTTGGAAAACCAGCAGGGACGTATTTCACTGCAGAAAAGTTGTTGTCCCATGAAGTTACTGTGTTCCTTGAACTGTCTGAAGCAATATGACATTCTTAAAACTCATACTAGAAAAGCTGTTTATGGCCCAGCACCCCAAGTCTGCCCACTGAGGCAGGCAAGTAACTTGGCTTGCTTGTTCTTTGGGCAGAGATGGTCTCCAAAAATGAGCTTGCATGCACGACTTGCACCTTGCTGTGCTGGAAAATACTTGATTTGGATATGATTGGCAATGGCAGCCTCCAAAATCAAGGCAGAAAATACTTTGCTTATTTGGTAGAAATGTTTTAGTTAGGACATTCAATGAATAAAATAAAAGTAACCATTTCCTCTCCAAAACAATTTTTAAAAGAAATGCGTATTTTCTGAGTAATGTGATTTATGGGAGAAAGGATTTAATTTAAAATCAAGTCTTTAGGCAGTTATCTCAGTTGAGAGCAAACCTGTACAGTTACCATAATTGCTTACTTGTATTTTTAGGCTGATTTTTGTGGGATGAGGCTTATTTTGTTATTATCTCTGTCACCCCATACTACCTATGTAAACCTACTGAGCAACCTAAACCGCCATCACTCCTAGCCCGTCCCAGGTATCCTCAGCTGCTGTGGTGTGAGCTGCTGCTTCCTGGTGGGACTCTCCAGTTCCCTCAGGTTCCCCATGGTCAGGAACTTGCCCTGTCCAGTGCTGCTGGACAGGGCATATCTGCTGATTGTACCAGCAGCACTGCAATGCTGAAGGCTGAAATAGTTGTCATTGCTTCCTGATGCTTCTTTCTGCTAGAAAAAAGATTGTGCACTCAGTTTCACTGGAGAAAGGGGGCTTAATCCTTTATAAACCAGTAGATGTTTGACCATTTAAAGAGCACAGCATCAGAAAACAGTTTATTAGCAGGAAAGTGAGATGAACAAATGGTTTGTTGTGATGGACACCGAATACAGAATCACAAAAGATAGCTGCAGTTGTTGCTAAGCAGCTAAATTTTATTCTTTGTTACATGTTGCATTAGAAGAAACAAACTAAAAAAACAGCTTCAATTGTTCTGAATTTTGGTAACTGAATTCAAGCTTCTAGTGAGATGTCAATAAGCTATCCTGGGCTAGTGATGTACATTAATTTCTTGGCTGGCATAATGAGGCATGGAGCTGTCATGCAGGGTCACTCTGGGCACAGGAAGTTGTGCCAATCGGAAGTGCTAGCTCGCATTCTGTCCTGCCCAGGTGGGATCGCAAAGATTTGGCTGTACCAGCCCAGGCTGTAGCCAAGAGCTCATCACGCATGCAAAAACTTGAAAGATCAGATGGTGCCTTATGTGAATGACAGGAGAACAGAGGTTAGTCAGGAACAGATAGTTTGTATGTCAGCATATTTTGAGTTTCCATTCTTTATTATTGACTTCATAATTAAAAATCCATTGATATCTATCATGCCATCTTCTGCTGATTTCTTTAGCTTATTTGATCGTGTTTGAAACGTAATTGGTATTGCAGTCCTTCCACTGCTGTGCTCTTGACACAAGCTGAGGATGCATCATTTAGCATGATCCTGTCTTTTGCTTTGTTCAGTGAAATGACGACAGTGGGATGATGTATGTTGTGCTAAATATATCCTCAGGGTTTAAAAATGGCATTTGGTTGGACATATGGGGCAATGCTGTGCGACATCAAAAGTCATGCTTAAAAAGATTGTATTTGTTCTTAACAATCACACATTTTTAGCAGTTCTCAGGGTGTGTTAGAGATCCAGTTACTTTTGCTACTGATGTGATCTTCACAACATGTTTCATTGGGGTCTGACCTGCTCTGTCATATGTGGTAAAAAGATGTTCCAACCCCTTTGTCTAATACTGGAGGACTTTAATATAATCAACAGGATCTCTTTTTAAACTAGATATAGTTTTAACAGAAAATTAGAATATTATCTTACTGCTTATTTAAGAACTTGGTCAGCTGTTAATTGAAGGGCCATAAATCCAGACTCTGATTTTTAGAGGTACTTTATTTTTCTTACCTGATCTGCCATATGACTTTGAGCTGTCATTGAAGGGCTTCTTTGTGGGAATCAATGATTTAGTTAGATGCAGTGCAATATGCTTTAGGTAAGTAGAATTTTTCCATAACTCGGTTTAACATAAAGACGTAAAGAACTGTTCATGTCACTTTTTATAGCAGAATGAAAAGAATAAATGTTATTTGAAAGGCATCCTGCATTATTGATGGCTAATAAAAAATAACTGTTTTGAATGTAGAACTCAATTGATAAGAAAAACACTTGTAATTTGTGTGTACTCAGAAATGGAGAAAAAGTTCTCTGTCAGCCTTTCCGTGGGAAGTTAGAGAAGCCCCTGACATATTAAGCAAGCTGATGGGATTACATAGGAATGAATAATACATGTGTACCACTGGAGAGATCTCTGTGCTGGTTATTTAAGTGGATATTTTTGTGGCCAAACTATTTGTGACATAGGCAAATATCTTACAATTGGCAGAAGCAATAAAGACTGAACAAAGTTGTTGAATCATTTGAAGTGATTTGTTATAGGAAGTGGTTATCAACACAGGTAACCTGACTTTTGGAAGACTGGCCATATGCACTTGCAAGCAAAATTGTCAATATAATCCACAACAAAGAGATTCTTCAACTACCTGGCTCTAAGGAATTCATCTGGAAGGTAATACAGTGCATCACAGCTGTTTTCACTGTCTTCGTCTTTTCAGTTGAGTAGTTGGTACTTTACTGATCCTAAAACAAATGCAACAGAAGGTTCCTGATACAGAAATTTCTTCCTGAGGGTGGTGCAAGAGACAGACTTCCACATTTTGGGAGTCTCAGCAGTTAAATGAAGCAAGATAGGATCAGTTCTTGACACTGTGACTGTTTCTTTAGGAGAGCTGACACCTGTCTTTCAGAGCCAAATCAGGATTATGGTTTTCAGGGAAATAAAACTTCTTCACTGCTATTTGCTCTTACTGAGGAGCAAGATGTAAAAATGCACATCACCTCCTTATTTCCTCCCGGTTGAGCTTGATGTTCGCCTGAAGCTTGGCTGAGTCTGTAGAGTTCTTGCAACTCATTTGTGTAGGTGTCCTTCACACAGTGTGTGACTGAAATTATATGATGAGAGGGAATATTGCAACATCTGTTTCTCATGGTGGATCCAGCTGTAGTAACCTTCTAGTACTACATAAAACAACAAGACTGCCCAGTGTCTTAATTTTTTCATTTATTTGGACTTACTTAAAAATTAAATATGCATACTTAATAAATTGAAGTAAGTTATTTTAATATCCCATGGGTACAGTTTTATTGTGTTTTACTTGATGATTTACAGGAATCCTTTTGATTACTGTAACTCTTACAGATAAGAAAGACAATGTATTTAACATTGCTTATTTAAGAATCTGGTGGTGTTGTATGTTAATGACAGAAGCTGTGAGTGCAGTACTAGGCAGTCTGAATTCCTTGCTTCATGAACTGTACAGTGCACATTTCTTACATGAGCAGTGCAGGCATCCTCCAAAGCCAGCTCAAGGGAAGCTTGTTTCACATATGCATTTTGCTTTTGGCCTTTGTGTTTGTGTAAAGTTGCCTATGTGTGTTATTTCAATGAAGGACTGTGAAGAGGTTTCATTCCTCGTTCCAAAAGGCTGTGATGAGGCCTCAATGAGTACCAAAGAACTTGACCCTTCTCAGATACATTTACTCAGATAAAGAAATCTATCTCAGGTGTATTTATTGCAATGAATTGAATTCAGTGCATTGCCTAGGCAGTGGACATAGGATGCAAAACACGTTAGAGAATTCTGAATGAATGAGAGGTTCATGGTAGGATCAAATGATTCTATGGCTCCTAATTGGTATTGTCTGATCCCTTAGACACATTTTTTCTACCCTACTGATACCATAGGAACTAAAGTTACTGGAGGGAATGGCTTCCCTCATATATTTGGCTGTATCAAACAGTTAATAATTGAATTCCAGTTCATCACCTGATCAGATAACAGCTTTGGCTTAGCTTTCAAAGATTTGTTCATCCCTACAATAAGACCTGGTTGATGGCAATCAGTTGCTAGCATTAGAGTCTACCATAACAAAAGAAGGGTTATATAGAATCACAGAATATCTCAAGTTGGAAGGAGCCCAGAAGGGTAAGTCCAACTACCTGCTCCTCACAGGACTATGTAAAACTAATCTGTATGACTAAGAGCATTGTCCAGATGCTCCTTGACCTCTGACAGGCCTGGTGTCATGGTAAGTTGATCTATAACTCCAGTCATTAGCTGCAACAGTAAGGATGGGTACAAAAGTTATCTAGTCTTGACCTGCTGAGAGCAAAGCATGATGTCTCCAAGAGGAGATGGAGCAAATTTTTGTATGGGCTGTACAGAATATTGGTTGTTGAAGCAATTATTTTCAAGAAGCAGTATTTCCAAAGACCCCATCTGGCAGCTGAAAACACATGTTTTTTGTCAGGGTAACATGCTCCAGGATTACTGGAAAAAGTTATTTTGTATTAGATGAAAGCTCTTTGGCTTTTTTTTTTTTTTTTTTTTGGATGGCACTTTCTTGCACCTACCCTGAAAGGAAGGAAAACTTGTCAACTTTTAGCTGTAGCAAGTTGTCAGTGTCCTGTTGACTCGGAAGTATACGTTCAAAGCTAAATCCCTTCCAGTGTTCAGTGCTTTCTGCACTCCTTTCTGCAGTTAAACTGGGGGCCAGTTGGGATTCTTGTAACCATAGCTGTGCTCTGTCTAAAGCTAGCCACAGGTTGTGATCAGAGAAATCAATTCTCCTCTAGCAATAGGGAACAAGGTTGAAATACGTCTTGCAAGAGCCCTCTGTGATCTGTAATCATTCTGCTTGTCTGTGCTCCTAGATTTGCTGTACTGGAAGTAGGAGGCAGCATCTGGGATTTTAATTTTGTGCTATCAGGAGAGCCCAGTCTGAACTGACTTGACCAAAATGAAAAATTATGATGAACTTGCAACCACTGGACAGATACTAAGAGGAAGCAATTGTTAACACTTCCAGATTATTTTGTATTTCAAATCTGAATAAATGAAATCCAGGATGAAGGATTACAGCAAACCCTTCAAATAGAACATTGCAACAGTGCTTTCTGAAGAGATAAAGAAACTGTATTTCTGATAAGGTTTGCATGAGAAGCCCTCAAATCCTTACACCATTGCAAATGAAAGTTCATAAGGAAAAAGAGCAATGTGAAGAACACTCTTAGAGTGTTTGCACTTAGAGTGCAAAACATTTTTGTGGCCATCCATAGCCACAACATACTCAAAGCAGTACATGTGCTATTTGTACAGTCTTGAAGCTGAAGAAGACTCATCTGTGCAGCTCCTGACCATGCCAACACATTGGACAGATGTCACTTTTCCACTGACTTAGTTTCTCCCTGCCTGTACTTTTGATGTTTTAATTTCCTTTAAAGTAAACTGTAAGTCTGAATTTCATTACTTTCTAGTATTTGGAGTTTATTTTGTTTATCACTACAGACTTTTAAAATTACTGAGGTTACTATGATGTGCCTGGAGGCTTCACTTCATCTTAGTTTTATTTGCAGGTGTGTTGCACATTACAGTGCATCCTTGTGGCACTATAAAGTCCAACTTTTAGCAAACACTAGAAGCTTTTACTTGTAAACATCTCACCAAAACAACAACATAAGTGAAAAATTTGAGCACCACTTAACTTTCACTGGAATATTATGAAAAATGATTGAGACCAGAGAAAATAATAGGTATTGAGAATTACCTCTTTGTCATGTTCTCCCCAGAAAAATCTCCTTGCTTTGCATGCTTTTCAAAGGAAGAATAAAAATTTATTTTCTTGTCTCTGGTCCATATCATTTAATCATTGCTTGTTTTGTACCGGCTCGTAAAGTATCAGTTATAGTTCAATAGCTTTTGTCTAGAGCTCATTATCTATAATGAATGTATGCACCAAACTGAATATGTTTATTTGTAACTTGATAATTAAGCTGCTGCAGTCACTTATTCTGGGAGAAGGGAGGAAAGGAGACAGACAACCTAGCCCAAAATGGGAAAAACAGAATGTGCTTGAAAATGATCAAAGTTCACCTTCCAGCATTTACAACTGTTTAAATCTCACTGGAGTTACACCCATTTACTTATTAATTGTCCTTCCTCCAAACTGAGTGGGCACTGAGGAAAAAGGGGGTTGTTCTTATCATAGATTGTGTTGGCCCTGCTGTTATCTGAGACTGGTGTCTTAAGGTTGGGATGCTGCCCAATTTTTACTACTGTATCTCCTAATTTTCATACAACCTGTGGATAAGAAGTGGAGATTTCACAGATTTCTATGCAAAATGCACCTTTCTGTTGTTACAGCTGTTACCAAAGTACGTGAAGCTTCTTTGAAAAATAAAGAAGGAAAAACCAAAACTAAGGACAAGTTTGATGACAATATTTTACATTTTGGTATTTCTGGGTGATGTAAATAAGAGCCTAGTGATGTCTGGTAGCCATAGTTGATAGCATTTAAGGAAGCACAAAAGTGAGAACAAACGTAAAAGTTTTTCAGTTCCTGATTCCTTTCCTATGAGGTTTTTAATAAATCAGACATACAGTGCCACCTTAATTTTTTATTAAATGTATCTGTTTCCTAATGCTTTTTTTAGAGCAGACCTGAAACAACATTGTAGAACATAACTGTTTTGGTTTTGCTCTAGTTAATCTCATACATGTTTTAAAGTGAACATACTTGGTTAAAGTTTGATTTTCTGTCAAGTGTAAGAGCTGGTACTACATAATGTCCCATTAATCATGTTTTCAAAATAAGTCCAGATCCTGACAGGAAAATTATTACATTCACTGATTGACTTTAGATAACAAAACAGGAAAAAAAAAATTGCCTTAGGAATAGCTACAGCTTTACAAGGTCCTGGTCACTGGGTGTATTCTTACAAAGTACCAAAGGGCATGTTTAATGTCTGCATAACTTGGCTTTCTGAGGCCAGTAGGACCAGAGCTCTTTATGAACCTGAAGGAAAAAAAAAAAAAAAAAGACAATGTGACTTTTCAGAGGAGTGTGATTCATGGTTGTTCTGTTGCTGAATTTGAAGCCATCCTGATACGCAGGTTTGCACTGAATGTGAGAGAGTAATCCAAGGAATACATTTCTGTCACTTGGTTAAAGATCTTGATAAACTCTTACTTTATCAAGACCAAGCAGTCAGCTGTAGTAGTATTCCTGTAAATAGTAAAACATAGCAGAGATGAGTATTTCAAGATGGGAACATGGCCACTGTAGGCTCACTGCCAGGTTTGCCAGGCTGTACTGTAGATGGTGGTTTTGGGGTCTGCAGCCAGTTTTGCAAACTAAAATGGGCCCTGATATGCTGATACAGGAGCTGCTAAGAACAACCAAGTGGCCTCTGTGCACAGAATGCCTCAAAATAGCACAACCTGGTTTCAGGCTGAACTCCTACCAGTATTTCTTATTAGGTGGGTAAAAACTAGTCTATGGTCTGTACTGTCCTTGTCCATGAGTTTGTTCACAGGAGTAGGAAAAGGCAGGAAAGGAAAGTTGTGAAGAAATGTTATGTTGTGAAAATGAGCAGTGACTGCAGGGCATATGACAAATATTGGAAGGAATTTTTTTCCCCCCTAGAATTTGTGGCATGTGCATGTATAAATGTGCACGTACTCAAAGATGTTGTACCCTAAGGCAGGGTTTATTACCTAGGTTTGTTTTATGTCCTGCTTGGTTAGGGGAAGTTTGAGGCGTTGAGTACACTCACAATTCTGTGAGTTTTATGTTTACTTTTGCCATTTCCTGGGTGCTGCAGCTATCTGTGATGGTGGCTTTGGTCTTCCAAGCTTTAATGACAGGACTGCTTTCTGCCTATCTTCATTACTAACTGTTGTTTGTGGTGTTATCTTTGTGCCTTGGTGTGGGGTTGCATCTCAGAGAGAATCATTTTGCATTTTGCCAGCTTGGCTTGGTATTTATTTTAGTTTATCAGGAAAAAAAAAATGTACCCAAAAGCCATTCTGAATTTGCACATCTTTATGGACAGAAATGAGAAGAGCAATTGCATAAGGCAGCAGATAGATTTCTGGTTTAATTTCTTCACCTTTTTCTGACACCGTATTAGATAACCCCAAAATAGGCATTTCTATTACATTTTTGCATGTATAATCTCTCAACGCTATATTCTGGAATAAAATGTAATGTAACAGAGGAATAAATAGCTACCTCTAAATTCACTTGCTTCCCTCAAAGCTATGGAAGTTGAATCTGTGCCTGACATTGTGTTTTAAATACCATTAAAATCATCCATTTGATACGATACTGTGAAAGTTTTTTTTAATTCTGAAATGTTGCCTTAGTGCAGAAAAAAAAGAGCTTAATATATAAAATTACGAAGATGTTTGAAATCTTAGAATCTTTGAATGTGGTAGAATTTTTCCTGAAGTGACCATTACATCATACTGCCATAAATTATTCAAGTACCCAGGAAGATGTTTTCTCTGCAACTACTTACCACCCTCACCTCACTCTGTAATGTACTTGCTTCCTTTCCATAAAATAATTTCAATTTCTAGAGGTCATCTCATTTACCACCTGCCTGTACAAGTTTACTAATCTTCATATATATTGAAAGTATTGTACCAGTTAAAAAAAAAATGGGTAAGAAATCTGTTTCCTTAAGCTTAGATTTACTCAAATCTGTTTTTTCTAATCTGTAGTAGAACTTCTCAATGAATGTTTTTTCAACAGATGTCTGTATCTTATGGCTTTCTTCTATGGTTCTAATGTTCCTCATGTGTTAAAGTAGTTTTGAAGGTTACTTCTGTGTTAATTGCAGTGTAACCCAAAAGTCTGTGATTTTGCTGTTTGGTATTCTTTCGTGCTTGGAAGTGGGCAACAGTTAGGATTGAGCTGTGGGTGGGAGTATCCTAGGAGTTAGACGGTGGTGGATTTATTTTCCCTGTTTGAATAAAGTGAAAGTGATTCACTGAGATTGCTGAATGTGGAAAGGAAAGGAAAGACAAGGAAAGGGAAAAAGGAAGGGGGAAAGAGAAAAAGGAAAAGAGAAAGGAAAGGAGGAGAGGAGAGGAGAGGAGAGGAGAGGAGAGGAGGAATAATTAATCCCTTTGAATATTTTCTCTCTTTTCACAAGGATACTTGTCAGTGTTTCAAAGTATCCCATCCAAACATAGCTACATCTAAGATGAGAGCAGTGGAAACATGCATACATGTCTCACTCTACATGTGTGTGTGTGTTTGAAGTTGTATCATTCACATACTCACCTCCCTAACCTGATTTCTTATCCTATTATTTATCACATACCATTATTTAATTGTCAATTTAGACTATAATTATTTATGCTGATTTCTGAAGTTTTAGTGGCAAATCAGTGGCACAAACACATTTGACATGTCTGTTATCTTAGATTATGTAAATCCAAGTGCATTCCTGAGCCGAACTGGCTGTTAACTGTGTTTTCTTTTATTGCTTACTTGTTATGGCAGCAAGGGGATGGGGAAGCTGCCTCTGGGGTAGATTTTATCATTAGGGAGGCTTGCTCTCTGCTCCCTTCCATATGGGAGGGAAGCAGAGTATGCCACAGCTGCAGCCTTTCAGCCTGGGACATCCATGACAAATGTCCATGGTATGCTAAGATTATGAGTGAGATGGTTTCTAAATTATATGCTTTGAATCCATGAGGCAGCAAACTCAAATTATCAGACAAAACATTTCACCAGTTTGCTTCATGGGCATCTCATAGCCAAATATTTGTATGAAATGTGGTTTTTGTTTGCTTTTCCTTCTGCCCAAACATATACACTATGTTTTGTGTTCTTACTAACATATGTTTCTGAAAATTTACACACTCCCTCCAAAGATATAAACAATTGCAATAGGATTTCTTGCCATGTCTCCCTTTTGCTTAAGTCCCAGGTAGATACTATTTGCAAATATGAACTCTGATAACAATTGAGCCAGCTTTTAGTTTTCTTAATTACACTGAATAATGATCAGAGTTGGATCTATTTGATGATGTTTGCATGGACATTTTTTGCTTGAATACTTGACCTATGATTTCAACAGTGACTGCTGGTGATAAAGACCTCACCCCCTTACCCTTACCCCTCTCAAAAAACCCAACCCAACAACAAATTTAGGCCCTATTGTGCTATTGTAGTTATATATGATGCAAAGGACATTCCATATGCTTTGGTGTGGATTATGGGGAGTGAGCAGAACGAAGTGATCCATTTTGATCTGAGTATCTGAATGGGTGTTACAGGCTGGGTTGTGACTAAACAGCTTTTTCAAATGGGTGAGCAGTTACCAAATCCTCTAAGCAAAGTTGAGGTTCCTGCTGAATGTGACAAACAGCTAATGCATTCCCTGTCTGACTGTTAGGTAGCTTTGATAGGTTTGTACATATCAGAGTTTACAGTACATTTTCTAGTCCTTTAGGAGCAACTCTCTGGATTTCTCTTTTTGCTTGAAATGCAAACATTAAGATGTGTTTGTTGCTAACTGACAGAAAGCAAGAAAAAATATTTTAAGATAAAGAAATCAAGCAAGCAAGCATAGCCTTTCATTATTTAAATGATTGTGTTTCATGGCAATTTTGTCTTGAATAACCTTCTGGTTTTGTAAATTGTGCAGTGCAGTTTTTCAGTAGCCAAAAATCTTTGTCATACACTCAAAAGCCTTTGTGATACATGCATTGCTATCTTAGTAATGGAAAGGTGGGAGCAGATAACTGATAAATAGTATTAACTAGCAATATGTGTCAGTGAGGGGAATGAATCATTGTTTGCTTAGGTAAATACTTGTTGGTACCCAAACAATTTTACTACCCTCTAGATCTGACCCAAGAAGATAACTAGAAGATCTTTTGTACATCCTCAAGTTCAGTATTGTGGAGTCATCTTTCCCATCCTGCTCCTTCCACCTAGAAATGTGCAACTAAGAGGTTATTCTCCACCGGTGCAAAGAAGTTTGTTTGTTGGCACTGGCCATTAGGATGGCGACATAAGAAGGACATTCTTGGTGAGGATCAGTGTCTGAGCTGAAGTCATTATATATGGTGGTTTATGGGGATGCCAAGGTGTTTCAGGAAGTGTTAGAAAGTGACCATGTTGTACATTCAGTATTTTTTCCTTTTTCACCTTCATGAAATACCTTTAAGTAGATGCAAATCAGGGAAGAAATGGCAGTAATTGTTTGCTTTATATATATGGTCTTTTAAATATATGCTCTTTTATGACTTCCCTATTAGAGATGTTTGGGGTTTTTTCTTTCTTTTTAATACCCCACCAGTATTTCATGGCTATTCTTAACATGAAAAGAGAAGGCTATTTGAAGTTAGGTCAAATTTTTTAAGAGACCATCAAAGAGGTGGTGATACACAAAATGTGTTGGTTTTCCCCAAGCTACTTGTATTAGCAAAGGACTAATATCCAAAAATTGTTACAAAATACCTACTTGCAGCTATCTAAACACTCCTTTTGCTCATTTTGAGGCAAAATGTCTGACTTTCAAAACCCACTTTTAGATAACAAAATAATTGAGGACCCCAGTCATCTTCTCTTCTCAGATGAAGTACTTCAGCTATACCCAGATGAAACTTTTATTTTGTTCATGTCTCAGCGATTTTGTGATCTGTATGATTTTTCACTGCAGTATTTTTGGCTCAGAGCAAGTTGTCACGTGTTATTAGTGAACTCTCTCTGACAGTAATCTCTGTATCTCTTACGATATGGATGAGCCCTACAAAAGTTCTCATAAAAGCTCTCATAAACACTTATTCTGTGAGAGTAAAAGGGCTCTAGGTGAGAGCTTGTTTAAAAGGTGTGTTGTTTCTCATGCACTGGTTTTCAGACTCAGTTCTGGAGTTTACTTGCAGCAGAAATGGTGTGTCCAACCAGACTAGGATAGGGATTGGTTTTGGTATACTCATCTCTGGTGAGGCTGCACGTCAAATACCGGGTTCAGTTTTGGCCTCCATCACTACAATAAAGTCATTGAGATGCTGGAGTGTGCCCAAAGAAGGGCAGTGAAGCTGGTAAAGGGTCTAAAGCAGAAGTCTTGTGAGGAGCAGCTGAGGGAACTAGGGTTGTTTAGCATGGGGAGGAGGAGGCTGAGTGGGAGACCTTCCTGCTTTCTACAACTGCCTGAAAGGAGGTTGTAACACGGTGGGGGTGGTGGTCCTTCTTCTGAGTAACAAGTGGTAAGACAAGAGGAAATGGCCTCAATTTGAACCAGGGGAAATTTAGACTGCACATTAGGGAAAATCTCTTCCCTGAAAGGGGTTGTCAAGGACTGGAACTGGCAGTCCAGGGAAGTGGTTTAGTCCACAGGCCTGGAGGGATTTAAAAGATGTGTAAATGTGGTGCGGCAGGCCATGGTTTAGTGGTGGAGTTGGCAGTGCTGGGTTGGACTGAGTGCTCTTAAAGGCCTTTTCTAACCCAAGTGATTCTATGATTCTACTGGAATAGACACTGGCTATTATTTCTCTAAGGAGGCATTTATTTTTATAATTTAAGTTCAGAAAGAAGAAGCAGCTGTTATACCCCTGTATTAGAGCCCCTAGTTATCTGTGATGACTGTAATGCTAGTGTCCATTATCACAGTCCTTAATCATCACTGTTCTCTATAAAGTTAGTCTCATTTTAATGGGCTATTGTAGATGTTTAGTAGAAGAACTTGCCTTGACTCAGCTGTTGAGGAGGAATTAAAACTGTTGCTCTCTTGACACCTCCTGGACTCTGGGCGTGGGACCTGACTCCTCTTGATGTGCAGTGCTGGAGCAGCACTGAAGTTTTTACCCATGGAAATTGATTATGAATAGTGTTTGCACTTCCAGATCTTGAGCAAAGCAGTGCTTTATATTGGCTTCAAGAAATACTATAACAATAAAATGTTGTTTGTTGTATGTCATGTTAGTGCTACACAGAAAGGCAAGGAGATGGCCATTAGGCAAATCCTATCCTGGCACTGTTTGTACCCAGCACCCAAAGTCACAGCTATGTCATTAATGAGGCCTCTATGTATGGTCACCTCTCAAAACAAATAATTTTTTTCAGTCAGTACCTCAGTCTTATTAAATCAATGTTTCATGACGCTACACAACAAAAACCTACTGTTGTCTGTGGACAAGTGGGCTGTGTTTTAGACCTAGAAAAGGAAATTAAATCAATGAATTAGTGATGATATCCAATTCTATGTTGTCTTTTGTGTGTGTATTCTGATGCTAAGATTGCATGATTAGCATCTTACTTGGATGCATCGGAAACACCTGGTGTTGCAGCTTAACAAAGTGGGGATGTAATGTTCCACAACAACATGTGACTAAGGCAGGTAATGAAAAAAAATTAGTCCATTTTGGTGAAGATTGTGCAGACAAAATACATTTCCTTCATGCATCAGGAAGGAAAAAAATGCCAGCAAGGATGATGAAGACTTTCTTAATAAGATTTCTATTTTCAAGTATTCCACTTCAGACCTCTTAATAAAATGAATGCATTAGATGCATAGAGCTAAGATCACTGTTGAATGAGATTATGCTCTCATCCATTTAATAATGGTGCAGTCATAGACTTTACCTCTACCTTCTCTTGTAAATTTAAATATTTAGTGCTAAGCAAATTTTGCTTGGATTTAGGCAGGCTTATTTATTTTATGTTTTTTCCTAAATAAGCTCTCAGTTTATGTAATCTGAATGGTGCATCTCACAAAAGGCTAACCATGATTTTTTCCAGTCATCTTGTGACTTCAGTGTGTCTATTTACTTCAGAGGTCACATGGACAGGAGCCTTTTCAGGACAGCACTTGAAAATTGAATTTAGAGAGAGCATTTTGGTTTAATTTGCTGGGTCAATTTGTTTAAATAGGCAATAATCTTGTATTTGTCCCGATGAGACCTTGGAGAGAAAGTACATTTGGGCATTATTTTGATGCTGTAAAATATAGCACTTGTTCTAGTAACTGCTAGAAAACTGATACATTTATGTGTTTTTACTTGGAATGACTGATTTTTGGCTTATGTATTATTTGTAATTGACTGCAGGTTGCCTATTCATTTTCTTTTTGGCTTGACTGTGGTAAGAGAAATTACCCTGTCCCTTTACTTTCTTACTCCCCACTGTTCTCAGCCGCCTCCCCAAGAGATCAGCTCCAGTCTCAGCACTGCATGACAGTTAGCAGTTGTGACAGGCTAGCCTATTTTTGGAAGTCTGTCCCCACTCTTTCCCCACTGGAGAAGAAAAGCAAGTTATCTTTAAAAATTAATCCATCTGGAAGAGGAGGAGAAAACTTCATGAGACACTAGTAGTGCTTGGGCTCTGGTTTTGCTAATTATTTGTTCAGCTTGTGTCATGGGATCAAAGAGGTTTGCACTTCTACTGGCATTGATCACCTGCCCTCAAGCTCTTCAAGAGCCCTTCTGTTCTGTATGGAAAAAGAAGCAGACTGAAATACAGCATGAAGCTGTATGGATGTTGTCCAGTCATGTCTTATATTTCACACATTTTTAAGCTGCTTCTGCAAAACCAGAAATACTACTGCTTGTCTCCAAGAAACAGAAACAGAAATTCAGAATTTGGCAGTAAGGGTGGAATGATTTTTTTTTTCCTCATTTATTTTGCTCCCTCTTTAGACTCTGCAGGCTCTACACATAGTAAAATGTATGTGTTAAATTGTACTCACGATGGGGTAACATCCATAACACTGTTCCATTTGAAGAAGTAACTGCTGTGTTCTTAGTGACTACATCTCTTATTTTGATACGGGCTCCTTATAATCAAACTGCTACATCTCTGTGCATTGCACAGCCAGCCTGAATAAGGCAGATGTAGTCATGGAACTTTCTCAGGATTATCAAAAAGAAAATACAAAGCAAATGCTAATGTCTGGTAGGGACATGATGGCAGCAAAAATAGGTTGTCAGTGGATGGTTTCTACTGTATCAAGAAAGCATGAATTATGGGAAACCGACCAAAATTCTCATTCCATGTTGTCAGTAGCCCTAAAGTTCAAAAGCACACTGAACAGCTGATGTTACATCTCTTGAAGCTCTATTGTTTTGTTGTCTCATAGGTGGTTATTATTAGAACTTTAAAAATAGACTCTGCTCTCTGTCTAATCTATTCATGCGATCATGTTCACTTTATTTCCTTATATATGATGTGAATACCTCTATGCATACACTTTATATACCTGTCATTGCTAGAACATCAGAACACCTTTCCCTGGAAAGTTGGTGCTGAGTCATCTTCCAAAGGTGCTTATCCTCCCCCATCAGCCTGTATACAAGAAATTAAATGTTCAAAATATCATTGATGTAAGTACCACGAAAGGAAAGACACTTCACCATTCAGGCCCCATCCTGTATTTAGAAGAAGGTCTGTGGAAGCTATTTTGTTCCAGGCTCCTGAATCGCAAAGCACAGATTTATAACCTTAGCTGGCTAACGAGGCAGATACTGTAAAAATCTCCCAAATAAAGTGTCTTTGGAGGCAAGGCTGGGATATCTAATCACTATGTTCCATTTACATAGAGAACACTTTCTCCTATGTATGTCCACATTAAAAGATCATGCTCACACCATATGGCTGTTTCTGTCCTCCTGTATCAACTTGAAGCTCAAAAAGTATGTAGGATTGTCTGGATAGAATGGGTTAAATTGAAAGTGGGGTAGCACATTAATTTACAGTTACAGTAAAGTGTGCATTGTTTCCTCCGTCTCTACCACTTTTTCTTTCTAGATCCCAAATAAATAAATAAATGCATGTTATCCATTTTAATACTTTTAATACCCATGTTAAGACTTCCTTGAGGGATATAGTTCACTTGTTTACATTCTCACCTAAAGCCTGGGTTTTTTTTTAATCGTGATATGTTAAATTTACGCTTCTCTCTCACCTCTGCCTTCATTTCCAGAAGGAGATGCCCATGACTGTACAGCTGCACACACCACATTACTACCGTTTACAACAGTTAATACTTTACACATAAGTGTGTTGATGGTCCCATAGCTGTAACCAAAATGTAACCCAATTTTTAACCTGATGATTGCTTCGTTTTCTGCATGAATTTTTGCTCTGAGATTATCACTTGTCCAATTGTATGTAGCACAAATGGCACTTTGCCCAGCAGCTCCTCCTCTGCCTAGTTCAGTTCATTTGACTAATAGCGTTCATTGATGATCTTCATAGGGTGACCCAAAGACTCTCCTGGGCTGTTCCTTCTGTTGAAGTGGTTAGATTGTACACAAGATATTTATTAATAATAAATAGAAATTTTATTGAAATAATTATGCAAAGCAGTCTTTTGTATGTCATTAAGATATCTTTTGTGTGTAGTCAAGAGGTATCACTAGTGATAAATTGTGCATGTGCTGGGTGGTCATAGAAGACCATGGTCAGCTGGATTAAATAATAGAGTCAGCTCTGCTAACTCACACAGCCTCCTAGGGGAAGTTTTGGAAATGTTGGAGTAAAAGGAGGCGAAGTATTTATGTAAGGATGTACATTTGAGTTGATTGTTTTGAAATTTGTGTAAAGAGATATGCAGTATGCCTCTGCACTCAGCTGAGGATGTGTGACTATCACTTGGAGCAAGCGAGAAAGTCTACTCAAATGATCTGCCAGAAGATGTCTGGTTTCCTCCTCTCCCTCCCACCTCCTGTGATCTTCAGCATATCTCCTGTTGAGGTTGCTGCATTTTGCCACAGCTAGTGCAAGACTGTCCCTGTCATTCCTGCTACTTGGAGCCTGAACCAGGGAGTTCACAGTACAATTGAAAACGCAGAGGAAATCATGCTTTTGCCAACCTGAGGTTAGTTGTGTCTTTGGCCAAAGCTTATTATTTCTATCCAAAACCATGTTCATCTGATTTTAAACACTTACCACTCCTCTTGTTCATTTTAGTCTCATTCAGCTATAAGGCAAAGCTTACCTTTTCTTTTTTTTTTTTCCCCCCACCTCCTACTGTTTCAATGACATTTCCAAGGGCTAGTTATGCATATAATTGTAATTCTGTAAATCATGTGTGTCACTGAAATTCCAAGATGAGCAAATGAAAACACTTCCATATAGACACTTTGGCCTTAACACTTTGCTAATTGATGGAAGAAGGGATCTAGCTGGATTTTTTTTTGTTTGTTTTCCATATGAACATCCATCTGTTTTATGATTGTCCTCATCTTCATGACTCTAGCATCGCCATGCTTTGCTCTGGCACTTGGATGATTGTAAAAACTGCTTCTTTATAGATTTGTTGTTACATTTGTTTCTCTTTGATTACCAACTTGCAAGCTGATCAGTGTCAAGACACTTCCATAATATTTATTATAATACAGAGTAAATCAATATCTGTGTAACGGAACAAAAATGTATGCATTTAGACTGTGAATTATGGTGGTGACTGATGTTGTTTAGTGCATTCTAGCCTTTCAGAAGACTGGGATGATGCTGACTGACAAAAATATGGAAGATGTGAAAGATCTGGTTCATGTAATTTTTCTTTACCTAGACTCCCAGGTAAAAAGACTGTTTCCTGTTAACCTCACTTTATTACAGGGTAAAACCAGGGTGCTTTATACTAATGTATCGAAAGCCCATTGTATAAGCAGTTTATTTTAGATTTGTCTTGAACCTGAGGGGATACTCCATTGCCTGCCCCTCACCTCTACCCCCTCTTTCATAGAAATATAACAATAATAATAAAAGTCATCAAAACTCAAGTGAAAGCACTAGTTTCTAATAGCCAAAATATCACAATGTTAGCATGCTTTGTTCTTCTGCTCTACAAAGTAATGGTAATGAAAATAGAATCATAGAATGGTAAGGTTGGAAGGGACCTCAAGGATCATCTAGTTCCAACCCCCTGCCATAGGCAGGGACACCTCCCACTAGTACAGGTTACTCAAGGCCTTGTCCAACCTGGCCTTGAACACCTCCAGGGAGGGAGCAGCCACAACCTCCCTGGGCAACCTGTTCCAGTGTTTCACTACCCTCACTGTAAAGAACTTCCTCCTAACATCCAGTCTAAATCTCCCCTCTGCCAGTTTAAACCCATTGCCCTTTGTCTTGTCATTACAAGACGTTGTAAATAGTCCCTCCCCAGCCTTCCTGAAGGCCCCCTTCAGATACTGGAAGGCTACTCTAAGGTCTCCTGGAAGCCTTCTCTTCTCCAGGCTGAAGAACCCCAACTCTCTCAGCCTGTCCTAATGCTAATGTGGAGAGAACTGATTGCTATTTAAGTCAGATGGAGTTACTTTATCAGATATAATAAGGAGAAGAAAATGCCTGATTTCACCCAGTTACCTAGAAAGGACCTTTGCCATCCTCTTTGAAGTTTGGTTATGGCTCTCCTCACATAGTTGCATCTGCTGACTTGGGTGGCAAAGTGTTTTTATCTGCTTCTTACTACTAGAGATCCTGGACAAAGGCAGCCAGCCTGTGTCACCATAATGAGGTTTTCACAACCTTAATGAAAGGACTGGGTTGGACTGTTGAAAAACATGCTTATTTGTTCTCTTCAATACAATTACCTGTATTGCATCCATTATGGCATCTTATGTTATAAACACTAGTGGTGTTCCTGCTGTGTTCCCAAGAAAAAAAAATAGTGTAAGGGAATAGAGGCACTATTTAAGTCAATAATCATAGAATCAAAGAATGGTAGGGTTGGAAGGGACCTTAAAGATCATCTTGTTCCAACCCCCTGCCATAGGCAGGAACACCTCCCATTAGTACAGGTCACTCAAGGCCTCATCCAACCTGACCTTGAACACCTCCAGGGAGGGAGCATCCACAACCTCCCTGGACAACCTGTTCCAGTGTCTCACCACCCTCACTGGAAAGAACTTCCTCCTAACATCCAGGAGGAGTAATTCATTAATATGATACATTTTTGCTAGCAAAGTTATAGTTCACCTATATTTGGAATGTGAGGACATGGCTAATGACATCTGACATTTTCTTCAGCCTTGGATAGACCCTCTGACTCTTGGACAGTTTTCTGCAGGTACTGGTGTATCTGAATGTGTTTCTTACCCCCTAAGTGGTGGCATTTGGTGATATTTTGGGTGTTTTTACTGCAAATCACCTGCAGACATTAAGAACTGTAGGGCTGTGTGTTGTAACTAATGTAGCATTGGGTTTATGACATGTTTGCTATTGGTGGTGCTATGTGAGAAGATGATCGTGCAGGTTCAGTCTTAGATCTCTTTAGGTCCCAAGTTGATCATACAAGTACTAGCTTTAAGGATAAAGCAGAATTGATGCATTATGGATGCTGAGCATGGAAACCTGGAAGGCTGTTTTTCTAGCAATGCTTTTCAGAGCAGAATCTGTTTCTCATCTCTAGTGTCCTTCATATCTTCTATTTTAATTAGATATTCAAGTAACACGGGAAAGAATATCCCCACTCTCCTTCCAGTCTCTAGTCTCCGATCTCTCAAATGCTTTCTTTTATCCTTATGTTTATTCATGTGAGTTGCTCATTTGACTAGGCTGGTTGCAGAATAAGAGATGCATAAATCGTGGATTTCAAGTTTAGTATGCAAAGTTAAGGAAGACAGGGGAAGTATGTATATGCCATTGCAAGCTCATTTTTTCACAATGTGCTGTACATAACACATCAGTATGTTCTACAAGGAAATTTATTCCTGTGCTGCTGGTGGTACAGAGGAATGAATAAAATACTTTTGTTATAACATAATAAATCACATTAATATTGAATAAAATAGCATAAAGATCTTGTTTTAGATACTGTGGCTGCAATATAACTCAGAGTAATATCTGACTAACGTTTATTGTTGAGTGTAATTTTTATACTGCTTTGAAAGTGACAAATATTTGACATGTTCAGTTAATAGGTTTAATTAAAATTCAAGATTGATTATGAAGGTGAGTAACTCTCCTTCATTACCTTGTAGGAACAAAAGATACCTATGTTTTGAGAGGAAAAAGAAAAGAATTATTAACCCAGTAACATGTATCAGAAGAATTGCAAATACTCCCTTCCACGAGCAGAGATCATAAATATTAAATTCTGCCTCCCCCAGCAAAGAGGGAATGAGATTCAAAGCAAATTGGGTTTGCAGAACTGCTAGGTTTCAAAAAAGTGATTTAAAAATAATGATAAGTGCACTTGTCAGAGGTGAGCTGTTGCTTCAGACAGATCAGAGATGATTAGAACAGTGGAAGGTGGTGGAGGCTTGCTTAAAATTTCAACATATTATTCAAGTGTAACTCAGATGTAAAACACTGAATGTGAGATTGGATCCCTGGGTTTAAGTTTTGAATATTCATCCCATGGTCACGTAAGAAACTTGAAAGAGGGTATTAGGCAGCTATCTTAATTTGTTCTAATGTTTCCAAGAAAGTGGCAGCACCAACTGATGCATTGTAATGTGTTATATTTATAGGTCTGTTTAGCAACTTTTTCCTATTAAATCTTGTCAGACTCTGTGATTTATATGATATTTGTTCAGCATGCTTGTAGCAGATATGACTGGGTAATTTAAAATATGAAATGTGTTAATCTCTGAGTTCAGCTAATGATAAAGCTGAATTAGGCTAATAACAGTTTAAACTAGCCATGTATTTAATTTCAGCTTTGTAGACTTTCAATCTTAGATATGTTTTAGCCTCCTATAAGAATAGAAAATGTTATTTCCTTGTAAGTACAGCATGTTGTTCTGAAGGGTCACCTCCACGTCTTCAATTTACAAGCAGGAGAAAAAAGGAATTTGTTTTTAATATGTTCTGAAATTCCATTTTTCTCATATTTCTTGTGTCAGTCACTGGTATTTAGCTTAAATTTTTAATCAATTGCCAGATATCACAACTGGTTTAAAATGACTAGTAGAGTTGTTTCATTTATGCAGCCTTGTCTGATCAATCGTTTGAATTGCCTCAAAATAGCTACAAGCACTGCAACTCTCACATCCTTTTATGGATTTAATGTGAAAGAAAGGCATTGCTGTACCTGTCATACAAAGAAACTCTTGAAACTCGTCTGATGAGAGAAGACAGCATTTTGGACAGGATTCAGCTCCTTGCTATCAGACTTGACAAGCAGTTTCAGTTTTCCAAACTGGCCTCTCTTCAGCAATACCTTGGGTGTTTGGCATGTCCAGTATTCCAGTGTAGGCTGCAGTCAGAGTATTGTAAATGTAAAATACTATTGGGTGCCTTTTACAAAAATGCCCAAGATGGCCCCCAGCCGCTACATCACCCACAAGTGCTTCTCTGTTCACAGTTAGTAGGTCCCTTCCCGAGTTGACTCTGTCACAATCTGTGTGAAGAAATTATCCTCCACACACCCTAAGGAACCTTTGGGATTGCTCCCTGTCTTCTGTATTATATTGCCAGAAAATACCAGGGAAGTTGAAGTCCCTCATGAGAACAAGGACCAGTGATTGAGGATTAATGATTGCTATTCAATTTATCCCAATTTTTCCACTTACGTATCCCACCACTTTCCTATGAAAACACAGATTGCAGTGTTCGTCTGTGACAGTTAAAGTTTATGTTTGCAATGTGGAATTATTATTGGAGCTACTAGACTGGGAGAGGGCAAAATACAGATTTGAAATGGACTCTTTTATTCTACGGTTTGAGAAATTCTTGTTTGACTTAAGAAGTGATTTCTGGTAACTCCTTGAACTGCTCTATGAGTATCCAGGTGTCAAGCTTTCTGTATCACTCCAAATAAACAGCGATGACTAGAAAACATAGAAAACTTAGAAAATCCCTCCTGCTTCTTCTCTTTCCAGTAATGAATTTATATACACAGACAGTCTTCTTTTAATTGTCTTGATTAATAGCCAGTTTAGATTTTTATCCCCCGTAGCTTTGTAAGCAAATTTTTGTATGGAAGTGTTTATACTATTGCTATGCTTGGTGTGTTGTTTGTGTTTGGCTTGTGTTACGAACACCCAGAGTCTAAAGCATGTGGTCATTGGCTGTGATATCTGGTACAGAGGCCATAGGACATAACTAAGTTCCCACAGAAAGATAACTGTTAACTGACTTATCTAATGCCTAGAGGTAACCCTTAAAATTATACATATTTGTGCAGTGTAAATGGTGCTTGTCAAAATCTTTCTGTCGAGAGGATATGGGGGCTTTATGTGGACAAGATTACTGCTTGGGCACATTAGCAGAAAGCTGTGCTTTGCCACAGGCAGTGCAATAAACTTCCAGATCTTGACTGTCAGAGTGGAGGTGCCGATCTGTAGTGAAATTAGATTGCTTTTCAACACTTGGCTGTGAGATCAGGCTGGAATAGCCCAGGAAAATCTTTCGAGTGGAGTGTATCAGTCACCCAATGCATCCAAAAGTATTGGCATTTCACATTAAAATGTCTCGTGCTGTTAAGCAGTGATCACAACATATTTGTTAGCTAAGCCATTGCCTAGTGGAAAGATTTGGAGCAAATAAAGATTGTCCGGAGCAGAAAAAAAACCAAAATGGAAATATTTTTGTTGGACACAGCTGTGCTGCAGATCGTTTTGATATCTTGTCCCCACTTCTTTCTGATGTATGTCACTTGTGTCACTGGTCCCTCATTGTCCTCTGTCTGTTCAGGACCATCTCAAATGGTTTACTAGCCTTTTTCCAGCACTGTTTTGTAAATTTGCTCAGTGATAGTCACTCTTCATTGCAATCTGGATGGATCCCAAAATGGAAAATCTGATGGTTTACCCTCTTACTTTAAGCCAATAAAACTTTCTTTTGTTTTCTTGAAAAACATAGGTTCTGGCCTTGCATCATGGCAAGACATACTAATATATACGACATCACTTGTTGGCTTCATCAGGACCTCCACAGTCCAGGTGGTGAAAGGATTCTTAGAGAAGATTCAGCCCTTTTTGGAACTTTGGGAGAAGCTTCCTTCTCCATGTCTTTCAACATTTGGCCAATCTTGTGGTTCGTGGGATCATTATTGCTGTTCTGGTTTCCTTTAGGATTTGAGGAAGAGCTTTAGATGATTGTATTAGCTAGATACAGTAGTTGGTCTAACGAAAGAGATTACTTCTAGAAAACTTACCTACATCAAAGAAGTTGTTTATTGTTAAGAAGACCTGCTCTTGTTGGAAGCTCTCACCCTATGCTGGAATTGCAGTGGGAGAGAATATGACATCAAAATACAGAGTTCTTCATCTGCAGGTATATTTAATGTAATTTACAGGATTTGGGGTAAGAAATAGAAACTTGCATGTTTTTCCAATGTAGACAGTTATAGGCTGAATAGGGGAGATTGCAAGGTCACGTGGACAGAGAGAAATATTTCTGTGTGATGACAAATGATAACTTCCATGCATTGTTTTACTGCTGATATTTTTACGTTAGGTAACAAACACATTTCAATCCCAAGCACATTTGTCTTTTTTTTCAAAGTGCCTTAAAACACAGACCTGGGCTGCATCTCAATCTTTGTAAAATGTAATCCAGAAAGTGGCTACTGTGGCAGATGGCACTCAGATACGCTTTTAGCTCCAAGAGTGTCTTAGAATGTAGCACAAAGAAAGTTTTCAGCAAGGGAAGAAGCTCATTCCTTTCACATCTGAAAAGTTTGTAGTCTATCACAAAGAAAAATAACTATTGGGTTGTGCATTTCAGTCCTTCAAAAGCGGATCTGTAGAACTCTCTTCCATATTTATTTCTCATTTTTCCTTGGAAAACACCGGTAAAGTTTTTATCCAATTTAAGTTATTGTTTATTTTTCTTAGTAAGATTTCATATACTTTCCAGGAATGTTTGCTCCACTAGAGCAAGATCATACCTCCCTTGAAGCTGTTAGTTAGTAGGGAGATATGAGAAGATCACAACTTCTCATATTAGGTAGGAATGTAAAGGCACACTGCAAAAATTTAGGTTTCCATTTATTTTTCTATTCAAAGTGATCTGATTTTTTTGGAACTGAGATATGCTTCTGAGATATGCTTCTGCCACTTTTGTTCTCTCTCTGTTGTCTACCTATTAATTACAGTCCATTGTCCACATTTTCCTGCTGAACTTCTCAGTAGCATTCCCCTGTGTCTGAGCATCTCTGAGCATCCTAACCCTAACCCATGTGGAGCATCTCTGAAAGTCTCATTCTTAGCCTCCTCTATTTTCATCCAGCAAGTCTAACGTCTTTATGCAAATTATTAAACAGGTGCCAGCAAGTTACACTGTAAAAGAATTGGTCTCATAGAGCACTTAAATATTTCTCTTCAGCTTTTTGGGATCTAGAAAGAGTAACTATACCAAGATTTGTTTTAAGTGAGACTAGAGGCCCCATTCTAACCCAGTATCCTTTTCATGGCTATGGCCAGTAGCATGAGTCTTAGGGAATGAAATGTCAAGTCTAAAGCAGCATTTTCCCAAATATTGCCCTTCTTATTTTGGAAAAGCACAGCCTAGGCACTTTTTGAGCCAGAGGTTGTATCCATAGCTTTGTGTTTATTAGGTCATGCTGAACTTTCTTTGCTGAGTTTATCTAATTAGTCTTTGAAACCACTTGTACTTCTCAGTGCCCACATTGCAGTAATTTTTTTATGCATGTTTTATAGCAGCTTAAAGGACCTACCTACAATTATTTTTTTTCTACCAGAATTCCTTTTCTAAGTGCATAAATCCAATTAGTATAGCTTTTATTCTATCTGTTGACAGTTTGGTAAACATCTCTGCATCAACATTTTTATCAACAGCTTTATATAACAACCCATTAATCCAGTTTCTAAGTACAACTGCCTGCTCTTAGTTGTGGGAGAAGGGAATGCTTTTACTTTGCTAAATTATGTAAAAGAAATCTGCTAATAAAGATTTTTTTTTTTTTAAAGCATGTAAAATTCAGACATGAGCTATATATAATTGGATTATCCAGCCTCATCCTGTCATTTTTTCTTACTGGTGTCAATCCAAAGGACAGTTGGTTATCTTTTGTGTGAAGATATATCTGTTCCACATAATCCTTTATAAAACATGTCCAAAATTTTTTACTGTTTCTTCTGAACTAGTTATCAGCTACTTCTTACTATCCCTACTGAACCGACCAATTTCATTGTCCCTTTTTTACCTTAAGCTTAGCATCTGACTTTTCTGTCTACATTGTCTTCTGCTGTTAAGGAGACGTAGTTTCTCTTCACATCTCTATTCTTTAAAAAGTTTTAGATCTGCTTGTGCTTTAATTCCAGTGCTAATGAGATTTTTGTCAGATAGTATTCAGTCCTTGACTTTTAGGATTGGAAGCTTTGTCAATTAAGGATGCCTTTTATCACAGCCATGCTGGTGTCCAGCTCTGGTTTTTACGTTTCTTCCTTTTTCTCTTAGTTCTAAAAAAGTTGTGCATGATTTTTAAGGGGCACCAGTAAAAGTGTGTGGAATCTCTAGGAATACTATTCGATATTAATTTCCAACCTCTTCACCCTAAACTGGTGGGTGATCTTGTATCTATAGTGTTCAGTGTGCTTCTTACCAGCTAGGAGGGAATAATAGGTTTGCTTTAATATTTAATAGGATCGCTCCTCTGGAAGCCTTATAACTGTATGTGATTTTTTTCATACTTCTCTCACTCATCCTCCATGTTCTCTGTAGGACTCCTTTTTTTCTTTTGAACAATGAACTTCTTTTTAGTGGTCTTATCTTAGCTGTAGCTTTAAGAACGTATTTATCTCCAGCTTAGAGACTGTACTTCTAGTTCCCTGTACTTATAATTCTTCCCGTCTCCTTGGTTAAGTTTTGGAGGTACAATTTCTGATCTCAGCTCTCTCTTCACAGAGGCTGTTTGTGTATCTTCTTTTGTCTTATAAGAGCATGTTCTGTTTCCTACTTAACCAACCATATTTTATTTGCCAAATTCCACGTGTTATCCAGAGCTGTGATCCTCCTTGGGAATTTATTATGGGAAATAGCACTCGTAATTGCTGTCTTCCATGGAGTATCTGTTTTGTAACCAAAGCAGGAAAAGTAGGGAGTGAACAGGGAATGGTATTTTTGGAAGATTTTTGACATCTCCTCTTTCAAACACCAGCATCAAACAGTGACACTGCAAGCTCCTGGTCTCTTAGTGTTTCTTTTTCCTTTTTCTAATTTTTGCAAGTTTAGCTAAAAGGTGAACTCAGATATTAAAAAAACAGTTTGATGCTACTAACAGATGGTTGTAAAAGACAAATACCAGAGAGTGTCTCTGTTACAGATTTTAAAGTACCTGAACTTGCTTTTAAATTGCCAAGCCATGTTGCCAGTGTTCCATAATAACATAATGCGTGTCCTTATAAACCCCAAAGGAAATAGTAAAATGTATCCAAGTAATGACTTCTGCAAAGGAGAAAAAGAGGAAGACTTTTTATATACAAAAATTTGTTCTTGTTACAAGAGACTACTTTTAAGATTATAACATGTTAAGTGTTTTCCACTTTTTTATATAAAGCAATTTATCTGGAAGTTCTTGAGCTTTTCCTGTAATGAAAAGTCCTTTAATGGAAAACTTTGCAGTAAGAAATACTCTGCAGTTTCTTCTGTGGAAGATTGAGGAAGGCTAGTAGATGAGCAATAAGAACAAAAGTGAGGAGAAAATAAAGGCTATGGGTGTGGTGGTTTAAAGAAAGAGAAAAGAGCCACAATAAGAAATTAATTCCAGCATACAAGGCAAAGATCACTGCAGACCGGAGAATATGCAGTGCTGTTGTTAGATGTGATGTGTTGAGTGGGAAGGGAGGACTCTGTATAGTAAAAGCTTATGTATCTTAGAAGGAAGGGAAGGATGTTTCCAGACTATCAGACTAGGAAGATATTTTAGCAGCTGTGATTTGAATAGCCTGGAAAGGAAGGAAGCTTGTAGGAGTTGGATGCCAGATAGGAAAGAGTTGCAGTAATTGAGGCAGGAGATGATCAGGGCAAGAATGAATGATTTAGGTGGGCTGGTAGGAAGAGTGTTTGATATTCAGTAAATTACAAACCAGGAAAGTGATGTGACCAGCTGAGCATCCAGATACTGTGCTGACGGCAAAATAAGTAGCAGAGTGGATAGCAGTATTGCAAAGCTGCTTGAGCACAAGGTTATGAATAGTCTTCCCAGATGTGGAAACCAATGTGGGAGGGAAAAGAATTCACCCATTTCTTTGTGAAGTCTCAGAGGCTGCACTGGGAGACCATGCAACAATGCCTGTGTTGAATTTGCATGTTAGCTGCAGAGCAGGTGCTGAAGTGTGCTTGTAGGGAAGGGAAGAGATGTGGAGGTAAGAACTTAGGTACTCAGGCATTTTATGAATGGGAGAGTAAAATGAGAGAGATGTTGAACAAGTGCTTGGAGAGGAGGTTGAACTTTACCAAAATTTGTAATTACAGTGTCGCTCCAAACTGCAACAAACAAAGAGGCTTTCTAGTGACATCTAATACTTTTTACTCCAGCAGGTTTTGACTTGTTAACGAAGTAAGTGTATGCTGTGTTTTCAGCTGGAAGGAAATGACACATGGTGCTGTTTAATAATTTAATTTATTTTAGAGTATCATGTAGCATAATTGCCCTGGAAGTATTGTACATACTGCTTAGCTGCCTCTGAGAAGAACAGCAATCATTTCTTGACTGCAACTGTGGTATTGTGTTGGGAGATAGCTGTGAACATCAACAAGTCAAATAATTGATGTTAAATGATGGACATGATTCTGCAACCTGTCATATCTGGGGAGGTGAGAGATTTTTCTTGGCTTCCTCTCTGCTTTTCCTGTCAGCTGGTTGTGACCTTTTGCTAGTCACAAGGAGACCAAATTAAGGCACTTGGTTGTCACTGGCTGCAAACGCAGTAAATATATGCCCAAGCACTTTCTGCTCTTGACTTCTGTTTCTCCATTAATACTTCTATTTGTGAAAATAGATTGGGAAAATAATAGTGTTTACTTCACTCATCCTTCCTGTATCTGCACATTTGTCAGAGTTTTTGTTTAGACTTGTTTTGCCCTCACATCTTCCTCCTAGCAGGGTGGGAAAATGGGAGCACATAGGAAGGCATTTGTAGAGCTGTCTTGGGCAGCACTTGTGGTGGCAGAAATGCTCTACTAGCATGGCTCATGCTTTATTTCTGATTAAAAGACCCTGTGCCATGGAGAGAATCTTCTGCTTTATTCCCAAAAGGAGTAAAATGTCTGAAAGCAGTGGAACCCTTCCTAGGGTGAGTCCCTCATCTTTGGTGCTGAAAAAAAAAAGAGGCTTTTTTTCTAATTAGATTGTGCTAGTGTGTTATTTATGAATAGATTTTAAAAAATCTTCATTATGTTTCTTCATAAGATTGTATGTGAGCCAGAAACAGCAGGACTGATATTCTGCCTTGGTTAGATATAAATTTTTTATCATATTAGCAATTTTGTTGGCGTATTGGTTTTCACATTCATTAGTGCAAAGCATTCAGATATTTATTTTCCTTTTGAGTTATCTGAAATAAATTATTATTTAATAAATGTACATAGCTATATAAAAACAACATTAGGACTGAGGGAAAAAGAAAAAGTAAGAAACGGTTAATATGTAGTAAAGACTCTAGTTTCTTTTCTGGTGCTGCTCTCACAGGGTCTCAGAATAGTCATTCCCATTGCACATGCTGCTTCTGTTTTTGCCATGCAAGAAATTTCCCTGAGGAAGTGACCACGGTAAGGTCCTTCCTCACCCTGCTTTGAACCAAGCAGGGGTATTATACAGTTTGTCAGTTTCCCACTCTCTTGAATTTGTGCTTTATTTAGCATAGTATAGTATTTGTTGTATTGTATTATCTATTTTTATTGATATTGACTGCGACAAATAACTTCATTTGTAGTCTTCTACATCATGCTTAAGTCCATAGGTTCTTAAAAAGGTAAATCTGTTATTTTAGGGATGATAGTGGAGGGAGCTATGTTGCATCTGCAGTTTAACTCTGGGTCTTTAGAGCCTCCTAGTTCTCCTCTTTCAGAAGGAAATTACTAACTATATGTTAAACCACTAAACAATTATTCCTGGATAACAATTTGGGTCCATAATGTTCAATTCTATTATGTCTGTAATTGTCCATACTTTAGACAAATACAGTCCTTCTGCTGAGATCTCTCAGGCAAGTGTTTTTATTAGTAGATGTTTTGGGAAGGAAGGCCAAAAAATGAAAGGCACCAGTCTCTATGTCCAATATAGCCCCATTAGCGCTGTGTTACAATGGGTTATTTTAGCTTTCTGCCTTAGAAAACAGGCAAATGAGAGAACTAGAGTAGCTGCTTCCTGCTGAGGAATCACCTCTTCCATACTTTCCTTCCATTTCCTTCAAGAGAAAATGAAGGTAATATGAAAGATAGTCTCTCTACCTGTAAAGATTTCACCAGCAGCTCTGCTAGGCATAGGTGGTGGTCAGTCACCATGCACATTGTTTAGAGAGTGGAATAACAAGCAACTGCTTGCAGTGACACCATGGATGAGGTTATACTGTTTGTTTAACCATGTTTATGTGAGACATATTCTGGCTCTTACCTGCCTGGTCAGTATTATTTGTGAATACAAGCTTAGTCTTTGAGGCTGTCAGAGCTTCCCGATGAAGCTGAATCTCCAGCATCTTCTAGGACTGGTTCATATGTGACCTCTTGGAGAGGGAAGACCATAAACTTCAGATTCTCTGGCAGGGAAATTTATGGCCAAACACATATGACTGGAGTTTCAGTAGAAGAAATCAATGGATTTGTATGTCCTAGGAAGTACAAGAGTTCAGAGAAGAAGACAGAATGTTATCTGTTGTAACATCTGTGAATCAGGGACAGACTTCCAAAAGGAACATGCATAAATCTGAGCTAGTTGCCTTGCTCCATTTATTTTAAGCAAAACAGCCTGATCGTAGAATCATAGAATGGTAAGGTTGGAAGGAGACCTCAAGGATCATCTAGTTCCAACCCCCTGCCATAGGCAGGGACACCTCCCACTAGCACAGGTTACTCAAGGCCTCGTCCAACCTGGCCTTGAACACCTCCAGGGAGGGAGCAGCCACAACCTCCCTGGGCAACCTGTGCCAGTGCCTCACCACCCTCACTGGAAAGAACTTCCTCCTAACATCTAGTCTAAATCTTCCCTCTGTCAGTTTAAACCCATGATGCTTGGTCTGTCTGTGTCATGAGCAGCAGCAAAGTCCCTTCTCTCCATCTGATATATAGAAACCTTAAATCTCAGGTGTTCTTTGCATAAATATTAAAAGTTTTTGTGTGATAATTTCCTGATGGTCTGCATGAGTACATAAAAACCACGAAAGAAGAAAGATTGTGTATATGATTTCTTACTTCCTGACCTGCCTGGATCTTGCATGGCAGGTTAACATCACATTGTGCTATTTGATGATGCTGCATTATGACAGGCTAAATCTGTGTCACTGTCTACCCAACAAGAAACCCTAAAACAACCCTCAAAATCAATCCACTATTTGGCTTCAGAAAGACTATTGGATGAACGATGTGTCACTGCTATAGGTGGTAGAAATAAACAAACAAATGAACAAATTTATTCTGTTCAAGACAGGGTTTGTGCTCTTAGTTAAGAAGAAAGTAAATAACGACTTTGCATTCATTTGAGAGACTCATCATTTGTTTGTATAAGCATCCAAGAAAAATTATGTTTTGTTTTTAATTATCTCAGGTAATATTCCATGAAAGGAAGATGTATTCAAACAGAAGCAATAAGGGCAAGATTCATGTTGTTTGCTGTAGCTGTCTATATCTAATCTTGTTGTATTAGGCTGCCTGTTCTTACTGAAAGGACAATAAGAAACAGTTGCAGGGGTTTTGTTGCTTGTCCTGTATTGTTGTCAGGGTCAGGACTGAAGAATGTCTGTTTTCCCGTTGACATTGAAGGCAGCACAGACAGATGTAAAACTGGTGAAAACCAGCTACATTTGTCCAGCTGACTTCTGCCTCGGTTGGTTCCTGTATTAAGGAACTAAGATTTTGTCTGTAGCTCTGTGAGTTGTATAAGACAACCTTGAAACCTCTCCAACCATACCGCATGCTTTGGTATAATGTCGTGATGAAATCTTTATAGTTATTAAGAAGTAAACCAAGGTTTGCACTAACTACCAATCCAAATGTTGCTTTACGTCATACTAACAGTAATTGGCATGAATGCCATACCACAGCAACACCACCATATACCTATTAAAATATTAAAGAAAATACGCAAGCACTATGCATGGAAGCTATAAATGAGGTAAAACTGACTATACCAAAAGGCAATACCATTTGATGAAATCCATTTAAGTAGGTGTTTTGTAAATTAAACTAATTTGAGGAATGTTTGTTGTGACAGATAGAATTTCACAATGGGATTTGCTTCTAGGAAACCCGGAACCCTATGTGAAGTGTCCCAGTGCATTTGAGGGCAGGATTTAGGGGACACACAGTTAGACCACTAAACACTGAAATGAGAACAAGCCCTTGATTCACATTTTTTGTGAGTAGGAAGATCAGAACACACATTGCTTTCATGAAGCTATTGTTTAAACTCCAGCATGTTGCATTTAAAGGATATTTGAAGAAAGTAGGTTAGTTTTATTGGATCAGACTAAAACCAGATGGGGTGTTTAATATTTAAAAAAAAAGAAGGAAAAGAGAGAGAGAGAAGGAAAAGGTACTGAGTGTACATTGAAATCTGACAGCAGACTTTTCTATAAACTACTGTGGTTTACCCAGGGAATATTAAACACTAATTTATTTGCAAACTGACTGCTAATCTGTTGATTGCTTGCTTCTCTTTGCCCCCCTGATGATTGGTAGCCTGTTATTTCAGGTTTGAAGTTGAGTAACTTTCTTTGTTATAAACAATTTATTTTAAACTGTGTCCCAGAAATTAGATGCTACTCAGAGAGAGATAATTGCCAAAACAAATGAAGTCTCCTGAGTTGAGGTCTCCTGAGTTGAAGCCTCTGTTGACAGGTCTGTAGGGCTCTTTCTAGACCATTGCAAAAGGTAGCTGTAACTTACAATGCTGCATTTTACAAATTTAATAACATATTTACTTTTAGTTCCTCTGTAATGCCTACTTTCCATTGTTACAACTTTTCTTTTTTGCATTGTGCATCTATGCATTTTTATGTGATGCAAAATGAATGTGATTAAGAGCAAAAGGAAAAGGAAAATGCTGCCAGTTGGGAAAACTTTGTGGTTGAGTCTTGCTGTTGGTAGTCTTCTCACAAGAGAAGTGGTGGTTTTCTCATCACTGCAGGGCCTTTCTGGCTCTTTAGGAAAATAAATGTAAGAAAATATAGATCAACTCTTTCTGGTTTTTATGCTTGAGCTCCTCAGCCTGCTTCTTACCTCAGAGTGAAATATTCAGCAAAAACTGGCCTCATAACTTCCATCTCTTGCTTTCAGTTGACTGAATTATTTCACCTTTACTACTTTTCTCACTAGATGGAATATCTTACGTGACACATTTACCCACTAGATAATTCAGGCAAAGTGGATTCAGGAAATGATTTATAAAAATCCAACACATGATCAACAACTCTAAACTCCTCTGTTCCACGTATTTAGCACTGACCAAGTAGTAAAACGTATATGAAAATAGAGTATGCCTCACTAAAAGTATGAAAGCAAGCAAACTGAAGGTAAGGAATTCCTTGAATTTCAAAGTAAATTCAGGGTTTTAACAGCTTTTGAGGTGAGTTCTTTAGCAGCTTCTAAACAGAATATATCTGCAGTATTCAAGTCACCCTTCTGTAGGACTGTCTGTGTTCTTGTGTCTGTTGGAAGGATTCTTCAACATACTGAGTGAGTTGTGTGATTTAATAGAGCAGTTTTCTCCTCAGTTCCTAAGACTTTTTTTCCCCCTCAGGAGTTAGCATGTGTCTGAGTTGTACTGGGCTTAAAATCGCTCTCCTTTAAAGGTTCATTTGGTCAACAGCTCCTGTAAACTATTCCAACTGTAACATGTTCATTGTGACTAATGGCTTCCTTCCAGCAACCTGAAATAACAATGCTTTTTCTGTCCATGCCTATGAATCCTGGTGAGGATTTGGAAAAGCCATCCACTAGGCATACGTTGTTCCTATTTGACAATGAACATTCCTTTGGTACCTTCAAGACTGTATTTCTATCTGTCTATCTCTATTATATAGAAATAGTTTTAGTTACAGTATTAGGAAATGCTATTTTTTTACTTTAAAAGAGATAAGAAACACAAAGAGAAACCCAAAATATAGTATCTGATTTTTGAAAGATTAACATTGATAAGTGCTAATGTAGGAAAATAAATTAGAAAATGTGATCTATGAAAAGTAGCAAAATCACTTATTTTTCCAAACTCCTAATAAGTTAATTATTGTTTCTGCTAGCATAGAACCTGTCAATCCTGCTAATTATGCTGACTTAACTGGTGCTTTGCAAGGGACAAAATAGGAGACCATGCCCAGAAATTGCCATCTATGTAAAAGATGAAAGAAAATAACAAATTGACTTAGGAGGGTTCAAGAAAACAAGGAGATGCTGTTGTTCACCATGATAGTCAGTGGTGTTTAACGTGTCGAGAGTTACCCTTGTGAAACTGTTATCTGCGTCACACCAACAAAATGCTTTAAGAAGGGAGCAAGGCAGCGTAACTTTTACAAGAGCCAATGGGCAGCATGAGCAACAGCTTGAAGCGATTTAAAATTAAACAGATGGGCAATGGATGTTCTCACATCCCTACTAGAGGTGAACACAACCATCCAGTGCAGAACAAGAGGAAGATGTGGAGGACAGACTACGGAAAGGACTGGAAGCAACAAAATGTGACAGGCATTACCTCTCTATACATATTTTATGATGGCATGAAGTCAGAATTCATTAAAGTTTTTTTATAGGTACAGTAGCAACACCATATGGAATGTTTCTGTCTGGCTATGGCCACATGATATTCTCTGAAGAATATCATGTGCATTCAGTGTATAATCTGTGATGCTTAAACTCTAGATGTGTGTGGAAGGGATGTATGCAGAGAATTAAAATGTCTAGTAGCCAAATAATATCTATGACATTTTCTTCTCCTTATTACTCAGAAGTGCCTAAGCAGTTCTTTCCTGAGGAGAGGTGTAGTGGGTTCACCTTGGCCAGCTGCCGCCTCACTTCCCTACATCACCAGGATGGGGAAGAGATAGTAAGAGATAAATGTCCTGAGTGAAAATAAAGACAGGGAGGTCACTGACCAGTTACTAATAGAGAGAAATAAGGCTCCAAAAGGGAGGGAATGAATTTAATTTATTGACAATTACAATAGATTTATTTTTGATATATCATAGCAAGCTCCTTCAATAAAGTTTGTTTATTAAGTGAGAACAAGCAGACAGAAACATCGCCAGTGATCACTGCAGACATCTACCTTCTTAATGGTTCTCTGTTGTATATATTTCCATTTTATTTCTATTCTATGTATGTTTTCATGTGCTGCTCCTTAACAACAGTGTGCAAGGCCCAACCTGTGGGCAATAACCACTTCCATCCTCATTCTAAAACATCTCCTTTCCAAGCAGCCATCATTCCAGAGAGGCAAGAAGGAAGGAAAGACTTTCTATGTTGTCATTACAGTGGCTTCTTTGGGTTTGGTGTATTCACCTCTGTAGCGTGCACTGAACTTAACAGCGTGGAGGAGTAGCGTTGGGTGAATACTCCTGGTCTGAATGTCTTATCTTGAAACAGACTAAAAAAAAAAACAAAAACATCTGGCTAACATCTATAAACTTAGAAATGCAAATAAAGCAAAACATTTGTTGCTGCCATTGTTGATAAATATCAAAATATTCAAATTCTGGCAAATCAGGGAGTGTTTGCAGTTCTTCATCACATGAAGCCTGTTTCAGAGTGTAAGATAAAATAAGAATGCTGATGCAAATTTCAGTGCAGATTGCAGATCTGGGGCTGAAACCATTTCCATTTACAGTTCAGCTAATTGGTTTCCAATTGCTTCTTTCATTTCATTGCACCCAAATGCTCATTTTTAAATCTAGAAGCTACTATATAGTAACTCTGTAAAGCAGAAATATTTTTACGTGGCTTGTTGATTATCTGAAGCATTTTTCTGGTATTCATGAACTTAAAGCTGAATTTATGACACCGATGTGTAGAATTATTTGATTTACATTACTCCTACAAATTGTAAACTTAAAAGGTTCCAGTTGGCTCCTACTCTGCTGTTTTTATCATGCCACAAAATAATTTCATCACTTTGAAACTCCCATTAAGACCACACAAATACTTTCATGTCAGAAAGGTTTTAGATTTAGAAGAAAATCACACTAAAGAATGGTGCAAGTCTTGTACACTTTACACTCATGTGGCATAGCATACGTGTATGTCAGATGCATGTGTTTGGTGTATAGTTTTAATCAGCTGTCCCTTGCCAGCCCAGAATAAGAATAGTGTGTAAATTAATTATGGTGGACTGTGGACATCTCTATTTCTTTCCTAAATGTTTGCATGCTGAGAAATACTTGTCATTTACCCCACTGTCTGTGCTTTCAGTTTACCAGGCTGAGGTTGCTGCTGCTCGTTGTTGGTGACACATTCTCTACTTCCACCATTGCACTGTACACGAACTTCAAGAGTTCGTATTTCTTGAACCAGTGAGTTACTGAATCCATTTACAGTAGGATCAAGAAAGATAAAATGCTTCAATTAAGCTTGATGTATTTTATGTAGAAGCAAAGCTGACCATTAGTAGCATCAAAGAAGGTATTAATCACAAAAATAAGAACAGCGCTAATGTAGTTTATGAGTTGAAGGTTGTTAATGTTTCCCTGAAGAAACTTTTACATTTTTGTTTGCCTGATTTGTGATGCTCTCCTCTTCCATTTTAATATTCCAGTTTTCTCTTTCACTTTCCTGCTCGGAGAATATCTAAGAAACCCATTTATGTTTATTTGAATACTTAGAAGAAGTAATACTGGTTTGCACCTCTCAACTGCATTTTACAAATGGCTAAATTTTATCTTCTTCTGCCTAATTGTTTAAATGCCATCAATACCAAAAGTGCCATGGTCTTTCGTATCTCCTTGGAGCTAGCCCATGTTTCTTACAGAAAAGCTTTGGAAAAAAGCTTTTGGAAAAAACATTAACCAGCAAAATTTAATTGTTCACAGGCAGCACCTGTCATATATGGTGCCTTAAATTCATTCATTTTCCAGTTAACTTATGTAACAGTGATATGGAAATCTTGATAAAATCTGAATATGATAATTTTTTTTTTAATATATGCTCTTCACACATCTTCAGTTCTAAGTTATTTTTATGTTTCTTTTTTTATTTGTGAAATAGTTCTTTTATAATACAGATTTTAAAATGTTATGGTAAAGCTGTATAGGTTTCCAACATATGAATAGAATTTGATGTCCTCATATCTTTAGACCATGGTTACACCAATCTTACTATGAGGAAAATGAGCTAGTTTTGAAAAATTGAATGCATTCAAAAATGCTCATAGGAATAGAAAGTATGTTAAAAGGATTGAGAGGGAGCTCGGTGTATTTAATTTTAAAGAGCAAAATTCTAAGACATTGATTGATTACAATCTGTGCATATCCTTTTGAGAAACAGAAAACTGGTGATGGAAAGGAGAACTAGTGATGGCAAAGAAAGATCCATCAGCTGGAGACTGAAGTCAGAGTTGAATTGGGTACCTTTTCTGAATGGGGAGAATATGTCACTAGCTGCAGGAGCTCTCACTAGCTGCAGGAGCTCTCACATGAATGGTGTTGGGTTGGCTCAACACCTGGTGTTTTTCTAGAAGTTGCTCCTGTGTGGACATGGATAAATTGGAAGAATCTGGTGGCATATGTTGCATAGGTCCTGCTGTAAGTTCTGAGATCTGTTTTCTCTCAGAGTTATGGCTAATGTGGGTGGACGTGTTAGAGGTGGTGCAACCTGAAGAAGTGATAGTGTGATCCAGCCAGATGGTTGATCTGGTGTCAGGGCTCCTTAGTGGTGTGATTGTTCTGAGAACTTAAATGTTTTGCTAATGTTTCTAATGTCCTACTTCCTGTATGTGTAACAGGCAGACTGACAGGAACAGTCACTACCTACATCATTTGAAGAAGATGAAGTTCAGTTAGAGGGATGAAGCTTATGTTTCTGTTCTCCTTTTTTTCATTACTAAATAATATTCTTGGTATGGATTGTAGCCAACATATATGGGTGATCATTTTTCAAAGTGACAAGCTTTTCTGCTCCATCTCAGGCACATGATTCATCCTGTTGCATGACTTAGATTGAAAATAAGCATGCTACAGTTAACTTTTTTTTTTCCCAGTGTAAGCTTAATGCCATAAGCTGAGTTTTCTGAGGAGGTTAAAAAATCCTTTGCTTATTGATGGTAAGAATTGTGCCTATTATGTGTTAAGGCCTGCTGTAAATACAGATTTGACTTATTAATTCTGGTCTATTTTCTTTCTAAATTGAGATCTCTTCCTATAGAGGTCTGTGGTGATCAAAGAGAAGGAAGCAGGATTTCTTTAAATTGTTTTCACTCACACTTAATTGGAGTTAGTGCAGTATTGGAAGAACATTATAAGAATTCAGAATTTGTTGTTTATTGATTCCATGCTAACAGTGAAACTTCATTAGCTTTGCATTTCTTTTGTGTTATTTGCTGAAAACAATCCAGAGGTTAGGATGAATGAAGTTGGAATGTTAAATGCTTAAAAAGAAATGGTGGAAATTTCAGTCAGCATTTTCTTTCATTACAGATGGACAATCAAACAGGAATGTCCCTTGTGTACATAAAAACACTTGAGGAATCTTCTTAGTAGACATCCATTTACCTGATAGCTTTTAATGTGAATAAAAGTGACTTTATGGCCTTGAGAAACAGTACTTCTGTTTCACATATGGGAGCTCAGTTTTGAAAACAGAAACCTGTAACGGTGACACACATGCGTAAATATATCCATATTTGTGAATGCCTGTGAATGTAGTTTAAAATGTTTTAGTATATGGATTTAATACTGCCATTTAAAATTCTGTTAAATGTTTAAGTCATTACTGATCAATGAATCATAGTAAAATACATATTTACTGATCTTCGGTAATCAGTGGCACATGAAATACTGTGCTTTTTGTGTGTTCTGTTGTCCCTTCTAAGAATTTCTGAGATACCACTATGCCATAAACTCCATTGTTGACTTTTATGAAATGTACACTTAAAAAAAAAATCAAACAAACAAAAAAAACCAACTGGAATGGGCTGCCCAGGGAGGTGGTGAAGTCACCGTCCCTGGAGGTGTTCAAGGCGGGTTTGGATGTGGCACTTGGTGTCATGGTCTAGTCTTGAGGTCTGTGGTAACGGGTTGGACTTGATGATCTTTGAGGTCTCTTCCAACCTTGCTGATACTGTGATACTGTGTGATACCTTCAAATTTCATATCTGGGCTTGATACCATGGAGTGTTAAACAAGAAATCCCAACTACACTACAGAGACAAAGGGTTGACAAGTGCCAGTTGGCTTCCAGACTTGCTGGAGAAGGGAAAATAATCTCTTTGTAGAGATAAGGAGAAAAGAAAGAAAAACTTTATCTATTTTTAAATAGGTTCTTCTCTTTTTCAATCCCTAATTCATAGCAGCAGTTCTTACCCTCTTATAAACATATATGCTTGTCCAGGTAGAATGGTGAAGCTAGCAGTAGGAGCTAATGATCATTTATATTGGAAGTTGAAGTTGATCTTTCTGAGGAAAAATACTGTAACTAGTTTTATATTCTTAGATCTGTGCTTCTAAGTGCTAAGTCATACTGATCTGCACGGGTTTATTGCATTATTTCAACAGTGGAGATAATTAAATGACTGATGACTAAAGGAGGACATTTATATGACATTCAATTATTTAATGATGTAGACTGTCAAAGTGTTTTATTCCAAGATTCTAAAAGCCGAATTTAGAAGCCAGCCCTGTGAAGTATATGGAATTAATATTTTCATTAGCTTTAATGACTTTTTTTCAATGGTTATTGTATGGGTCATCTGCAAAATGCAGTAATTAAAGTACCAGTGGTAATTATAACTTACGGAAAGTAACTGAAGCTCACTTTGAGTATAATGTCTGTCTTTATGCGACAGGACTACACCAAAGGCAAGTGTGTGTGCTTTGTCTTCAACTGCCATGCTTTCCTTTCTGTGGTGGAGGCCATTGGGAAGTAATTGCTCAGAAATTACTAAAACCTTCACCACATTAAGCTCCTTATCTCAAGGAAATTGGTGTTTATCCTTTGATTCATCAGTTTTCAATGATTTAAGTTAATTGATGATCTTCAGGTTTTAATTTTATTATGTTTTGGGAGGACAGTTTGCTAGTTTTGGGGGACAGTCCAGTGAACAAAGTGCTGGACTTGAAGTCGAGACTTTGTTTTCCAAGATTTTCTCTGCCCTGTGGAACGAACACAACTTTGTCTGTGTGAGGGGGAAACTTTGCCTTTGAGATACTTAGAATCTGTCAGTGGGAAAAAAATATTTTTAAAAGACCCTTTCATTATTATTTTACTTTTGACTTTGCTGGGAAGCAATGCACCTAACAGTCTTTTAAATATGCTCTTAGATTGATTTTGGTCTCTGCCATTTATTTATTATGAGTTACAACAGTCACTCAGCTGTATGTTCCTTGGTTTCTGTCTGTAGACACAAACCTCTTCAAAGGAGTTGATCCTGCAATGCTGTGCTTCACATGTATCTTAACAACTTAAAAGTACTGAACAATTTTAAGTAGGGATGGTCATAATTAGTGTATGTTAAATGTCCTTCATATTGTCAAGGGGCACATCACAGAATCACAGAACCATGATGGTTGGAAGGGACCTCCAAGGATCATCGAGTCCAACCTCCCTGCCAAGGCAGGATCTCCTAGGATAGTTTGCACAGGAATGCATCCAGAGGGGTTTTGAAAGCCTCCAGAGGAGACTACACAACCTCTCTGGGCAGCCTGTTCCAGTGCTCTGTCACCCTCACTCTAAAGAAGTTTCTCCTCATGTAGAGGTGAACCCTTCTATGTTCCAGTTTGTAGCCATGGCTCCTTGTCTTATTGCTGCTGACCAGCAAAAAGAGATTGGCCCCATCCACTTGACATCCACATCAAGTGATTAAAGTTCAGGACACTGTTGCTCCTATTAGAATAATTTCTGTTTGGGAGCAAAATATCTGTTTCCAGCATCAAGGACATGGGCAGAAAGAAGGAAAAGTGGCATTTCTGGTAGTATGGACTGCTGGCCTGTTGAAGTTCTGGAGCCAGAGGCCCAGAATTTAACTGAAAATTGAGGTGATAAGGTAACCAGATTATCCTGTTTGAAGGTGTTTTGAGACTCATTCATATGCATAGTCTTCCCTTTCAAGAGATAGCCATGAAGTGAGAAGGCCTGAAATGTGCTGTTGTGATACAACAGAGAAACCTAAATGCAATTGAGATGAGATCTATGCTGTTTGTTTCATTAGTGTGCAGGAATTGTAAATATCTTGGCATTTTGGGGGGTTACCCCAGAAATAAGAGTTTTTGTTTGTTTTAAATTGGGGTTTGAATCATCTGTTAAAGTCACAGGTCCTTGTTTACAAATCAAGATCCCATCTGTGAAGCAGAATTGCTAGGATATTACTCTTAACTTTTGTTCACTTTTTCCCAAAGAACTCTAATCCCAGGGAAGTATATTATTAAAACGTTAGGGTTTTAATTTTTTACTACTATGTGGCTTCCATAAGTGCAAACTTTTTCCTGGGAATGCCTATTTTGAGGGGTTTTTTTAATAGTAAAAAAAGTATTTAAAGTTTACAGATGTTGCAGTTTTGGAAGCAGACCAGACTACAACTACAATTTGATTTTATTACCCTGTGAGGATAGAGAGATTGGAGAGTTTTTACCAAGAATACTTTACTAACAGACCAGGCTTCTCTTCAGAGAGCTGCCAGCCTAAAAATTCCCTCCAATACTGGCGTGTCTTGATTTTAAAGGGCAGAAGTCACAAGCTCAAGTCATGTTCCTGTTGAAGTGAAGGGGGTATGTCCTTCATCAGCATATGACATTGTAGCTGGGAGAAATTTTTTGTTCTGCCTCTGTGTAACTGAGCACCCAGGAGCCCAGCTCTGAAGGGCTGACTCAGACTCTACCTCAGGCAACTGTAAAGGGAGGCCTAGCCTGAGGAATGATTGACTATTTCATATAGGAATCCTTAGGATATAAAGTGATTTTTAGTAAACTAAGGGAATTTCATTCCTCATAAAGTGCTGACATGCAATTCCCATTGGCTCATGCAGAGAGAATTTATTCCTTCCTGTCTGATCTTGTAAAAGTAATGTCTACAGACTCTTCAGAATCCCAATTTGTTCCACTGGCAAGCCAAAGGGCTGATTACCAGCTTCTTTCTGCTGTTTGGGAAGGAATGGTTTGATGCAGAGTAAAACACTTGATGTGAACCTGAGTGACATTTCAGGAAACTGAGAAATTTTTGGAAAATAGGTAAAGATGTGGAAAATTGCTGTTGACCTTACATTTTGTAAATGTTTTGTGGAGAAGCTTTCAAATGGCTTAGTGCCATTTTCCAGCCTTCTGTTGGAAAATTCAAGTTTTGTTAAATGCCAGGTTTCTTGGGACCAAAGCAGAAGAATTAAAAGGGTGTGCTGCTCATTTTTTGTTCCCTCCCCTTTCCCTCAGTTCTGTCTGGAGTGTCTGGTGCAGACGTAGTGTTGGACTACTTGAGTCTTGTGTGCAATTCAATGTAGTAATTTCCACAACATAAACTGCCATAAAATTATCTTACTGGTCTAGATGAGTAGCTTCTGCCAAAGTGTACTATCCTTATGATGCCTTAACATAGCATAATGCCTTTAACATGTATTATTTGAATTCAGGACCATTGGCTACTCCTGTCACAGCAGGTAGGAGGAAGAAGCAAGCACAATTTCATAGGCTCTAAGGCACTAGAATATAGTTGATCTTGGTCATAGCTGTCAGCAGCTGAATGTTGTGGGCCTTGGAAAGGTATCCAAGAAAGGATGAAAATACACATCACAGCATCGATACTGCTCAGCAAACCTGGCCAGTGTTTTGAGCCTTCTAGACTCTACCAGTGACTAACGTATGTGCCATTTTGGTGGAAGTAGAGAGTTTTGCCAATAGCAGTCTCCATTTGTGTAACAGTCTGATAGATTCCTCTTGACAAAGGATGTAGCAATAACTGAAATTTCACTTTTCTGAGTCATATTGCTTGGGAGATTGTTACATTTTCCCATCTTGACAGAAGAGATCGTAAAGAACCAGCTGAAAGCTCCAGTTGAGGTGTTTTTGTCTTGATAGTGATAGGTTCAAGTCTACTTTGCAGCCTAGGACCCCTTTTAATTTTTGTAACCGAATTGCTATCAGGAGAGAAAAAGAGTACAGTCTGCCTTGTGGCTGGTTTCTCCAGTGGAGACTGTCTTGAGTAACCTGTCTTTGTCTAAGTTTGAATTTAATGCACCTCTGAGAGACAGCAAGCAGTTCCCAAGACAGAGCTCAAGCAAACAAGGGGAAAAAGTTTATACTAGGGCGCTTACCCAACTCCCCTCCATGGTGTCACTGTCATATGTACTTGCAGGATGGATAACAAGACAGTTTTGTGAAAATCTGCTGAAAGTTATTTTGGGTAGAAAAAATCTTACCTTGAATCCTTTCTGTTCCTGTGCTCATAGTTGAAACTATTTTTCTCCACCAAATTCTCAAATAATGTTGGAGTCTAACTGGAATCTTAGCTTTTGGGGATGTTTTTCTCCTGTGTAAGTACAAACTGTCAAAAATCAATATTTGAAGTGTTTGTCATCTGACAGCTCTGATTTGACTTGGTATTTGAAACTGCCTTTGAGCAAAGGTAACATTGTGTTCCCCTTTAAATGTATAGATTTAGAGACGTAGATTCTTAATTTGCAAGGTGAATTCAGTCTGCAGTTATCATTGTGTTAATTCTGTCTGCTAAATTATTATACTTGCTTTCAGGCTGTTCTTTAGGGAGATTATTTTGGTTTTCTGGGAGAATAAGCAAATTTATGACTGTGTTCTCTATAGCAACATCAATTATTCCAATAAAGGCCAAGTAAAAAGAGCTATTTACTTGTTTTCTCAGACAAAGACTTACTGGGACTTTCAAGCAGCTCAAATGCCTCTATCACAGCAAGTCTCTGTAACACAATGAATTTTCATGCTGCCTTCACATGAGTTCTCACAGTATTCAGTAGAGAAGTCCCTGAAAAGGCACTTATTGAAGTCCTAGAGACTAGCTCGTTATCATGCCTTTTGTAGACTGTTTCCCCAAGTAATGCAGTTCAATGAAATCGAACTTAAAATAGGAGGCAACAGGGTTGAAAATGGTTTTGTATTTCACGGAGTGAGTGCCACTTCAGCAGAAGTGTGTCTTTGGTTCTGCTGGACTAAAATTTGTTGCTGTTGAATATGAAAAACTATGAAGCTCCCTGCTGTTTATTTTGCAACAGGAAAGATTGTTCTGGTCTTTCTGATGTAGTTTATAATATCCTCATATGGAACAGAGAGGTGTGAAGTGTTTTAAAATGTTGGAGTACTTCTGCTGATGTGAGGCATTTCTATTCTGTATGAAGAGAGGGAATAGAGGTCTTATCCTGTGCATGTGCAAAGTGGCTACTTAAGGCTAAAGTGTAAAACAAGATCACCTCACTGATTCGCTGGGGCTCTGCTGAGTTAGCACTTTGATCAGTTCATTGCATGGCTGATTGATTGATTGGCATCAAAGTTACACAAATGAAATTTCTCATGTGTTCTTTTTTAGAACTGTGAGGGAAATGACAGTTATCATGGGATTGTTTAGATATGTTTCTTTTTTTTTTTTTTAGAAACTTAATGTTCATTAAGTCTGTCTCACTTATACTTTGATCATGATTTCCCTTAGCCTTAAACAAGGGAAATGATCTCCCCAATTTAATATTTTCCTTTGATTAAAGTTGTGTAACTCATGCTGAGAGTAGTAACTGTTTTATGAACTTTTTTTTTCTTTATTTGTTGCACTCAAAGGACTCCATAAAGAGGCAGGTGGGATTAACGCCATTTTGTAGGTAAAAAATTGCAATAGAGAGAAGGAAATACCTTTCCTAAAATGGCACTCAGCTGACTGGTCTGGTGCCCTCCGTGACAATGTAATGCCATTTAGCTGTAAGCAATTCAACTGCGTGTTGGTGAATTGGATTATTTCATGCTTCACCTCTGTCTTTGGTGATTTAGCTGTATGGTAATTTAGTCTTGCTTTACAGACGGCACTGGCTGTGACATGCTAGTGGTTGTAATGCTAGTAAAAGAGAAACATAGGTACTTAATTTTTTAACTTTTTAACCTTTTTTTCACTCATGATTGTAACAAAAACACGTCCTTCTATAAACATCACACAAGACTGTAGAAAATGGGAGAAACGAGCTGCTAAAGTGCTCCAAAGTTTAGCTTCAATGCAGAGTCATTGAAGAGGAAGACATAAGTCTTTTCTTGAAATAAAAATCTGTTATTCTGAGAAATGGACAAAGAAATTGCGCTTGAGGGACATGAATATCCAGCAGTATCCCTGAGAGCATTGAGGTTTTCAGTAGCCACCTCACTACTGGTTTCCTCTTAGCAGTGAAGGCTGAAGTATCCTAGTTGTACTGGTTACTTTAGATGGGGTCTGGAGCCTGTTGTTGGATGATGCTTATGGTGCTTGGTTTCCAGTCATGCATTGCTTAATGCTAATAAAACATCTTAATCCACAGCATCTTCCAAAACACTTTAGATGAAACAAAACTTGACTTTCTCCAACATCGTTATTTTCTGGAAGTAGGAGGTGAAGAGTTGGATGGGGCAAACAGTGCATAAGAGGTAGTCTGACTCTTCTCAACTTTTATTGTGTTTCTGTTCATAGACAATTGCATGAAGAACTGCCAGGCATGCAAGGTTGTTTGCAAAAAAGGACTTCAGTAACATTTTATGAGTTTCAAAGGTAACAGCTATGAGAAGTTGTTTATTTCTAAAGTCCATGAGACAGATTTGATAAAGGAGTCTCCACTATTGATTGCATTTACTCACATGAGAAAAGACTGTTCGTAGTAACCTTGTTCTATCCATGATAGTCTGATAGGAATAAATGAGGTGAAGTTTGTAAGAAGAGGTCATGTCTTTTATTGCTTCTCTCTACAAATCCTTCGTTCTCATTAATATGCATTCCTGTTCCCTTTGCTACAGAAAACATAATCATGAACCAAAATGACTGTTCCCTTTGAGCTTTGTCACCTCAGGCTTTACAGTGTTTTTTCATTTTGCTTCTTGTTTAAGGAATTACTCAAGTACTGTTTCTAAAAGTGTTTTGGAATGTTAATTAGGTCCATTAGGTCTATGCTGAGGCCATCAAATTAATTTTACTTCTGTTCTATGTAGATATGAATCTCAGCTTCCTGATTTAAAAGGATGTTACATTATATACAACTCACTGCATCCTAGAACTTCTCTGTAATGCATTTATAGTAGTTATCTGCCCCAAAGAAATTTCTGCTTATTTGGGTTAAGTTTAAAATACCTACTTTGCAGCAGAAGGCAGTCTCTGCTGTCTCTCTTTACTTCTCGTTTGTAGCAAAGGTCCAACTGAAGTTAAATTGAAATACTAAATATGTTGTTACATAAACCATAGGGCTTTTGTAGGGTCTTCAGAAGTCTTGGGCATTTCAAACAAAATGAATGAGAAATTCTACATCTTTACTTCTAATAGCAGTGCTTATTTTATGGAGAGTCCAAAATACTTTGCAAAGTTGAATGGTAACACACAGGAGAAGAATTAACGTAACCTGTTGTGTAATGAATGAAATGACAAATGTGATCCATTATTGCAATCTTCCTTGTCAAAACTTGTGCATTTTATGAGGTAAGGATGATCAGAATTTGTCCCAGAAATCCTCTGATCACTTTTCTGCATTGCCTTTTGGCTCTCTGTAGTTTCAGGTTCTCATGTCATTTGAGTGTACCAGCTCATGCTTCATATCTCTCTCTGCTTCACTTACAGTTCATAAGTATCTCAAATGCCCACCTAGAAAACCTAATTTGCTTAAAGGTAATGTCAATTGGGAAGGACAGATTTTAAGTCTTCATAAAGATTATCTGACCCTGTCCCGGATTTGGGACTTAGTAATGGGAGATAAGCAGTAATTGCTAAATGACACTGGGGGTTCTTTCATTTTAATTAATGAATGACTGTAGATGCATAGAGAATCTCTGATAAAAGATACCCAAGACACAGAAAGTGTCCTAGTTTTAATGTCTCATTGTGAGGACTCTTTCTTCAGATGAATATCCCTCGGATAATGTAATTGTCATGATAGTCAATTAACAGTCCATGTGGTTCCTCTGTAATTATTTTTTCTTTCCTAATTGTTACCTGAGGAAGAAATAATTCTAGTTACATTTTTCTCTGCCAAGCCATAAACTGTAAGTTGAACTTAGAGAAGCTATTAAAGGAATGGAGTAAGAGGCTACGGTTTTATATGTGATGTCAGGATACACAGTATAATTAAGATTTTTCTCTCAGAGGAATGAAAAGCAAAAGCACTGGTCTGGAACAGAAAAAAAAATTGCCATTTCTAGTATTTCAAATGTGAAAGAGATTTAACAAAACCACTTTACTGACCTCTATAGTAAGGAGATGTTATCCAGTGGTAGGAGAAGTAAATCAGCAAAATTAAATTAGGCTTTGATGTTTTGGTTCAGGATATTGTGATCAACATAGGTGAGTACATTTAAATAGTTTTACAAATGTGTTTGCCTTTAAGATGAATTTAACCAACCAGATAATTGCAGCTGATGTTTGTAGTACATTAGAATCAGTTTTATTTCATATGCTTTCCTTTAAGCAATCAAAACTATAAGAATGTACCATAGGATTTAGTGTTTGGTGACATATTTGGAGTTTGAGGCTGCTGTGTGTCTTAGTATTCTGCAAAGAAGTCACAACTCTTTTCCTCAGAACATTTACAAGGTAAACACTGTGGTAATGTCATATGTACATATTTTGATTTCATATGTGTCTTTTCCCCACAACGTTTGATATTAATTCTGAAAACAAATTTGTACAGTTTCTTTGGGGGAATCAAGGCTATGAGACTTGGTTTCCCAACAGGAGACATACTTTCATTTCTTTGTTCCATTTAATTCGTTGTTCTTATTAACCTGATCCTTGAAGGTATTCAGCAGTCAGAATGCACCATTCCTTATTGCTTTCCTTTCCCAGTGGTAGTCAAATACATCTTCACTAAAAGTTGTTTTGATATAGTAAGAATCAAGGAAAAGTTAAACATTACTACAGAGGCACTTATTTGACATAGCTAAGAGTGTCTGCTAGGTGAGTGCCCAGAGATGGGTAGATGTCTTTTAACTCTTAAATGTTATGACATTAGAAGTCTAGAATGAAATACCACTGTGTCATAAACTCAGTCAGCATGCAGGAGGTGAATGCATTGGCATTGTGATTAAAAAGCACAAAGTGGCATAAATCCAACAAATTATTCCAGAATTTTATGAGGTTTTTTGCAGCTGTTAAATATGCAAACTTACAGTTTCCTCATGACAGAGGTTAAGAAATATCTCAGTGAACTACTGAGTAATAGATACTTTACTTAAAAATTATGATCCATATCATAATGAATATATGGCAAAAAGCCCCACATCAGTAAAGGAAGACAGCAAGATGGCAACAGAATCTGAAAATATGCCCAATATTATATCCAAAGCAGTACATGAATTATCAAAGCTAGAACATAAAAACTGAGTTGGCTTTAATATAAGTAAATGGGGTGTCTGAGGTAATAGCAAGAACTTAGTTAAATGAATGCTCCAAGGAAAAGCTGTGCTGCACTGCCACATCCATCTGTGTCCACGTTGCCTCCAGTGATTTGTATTTCAACTTTTTGCTGATGATGCTTGAAAAGACAGTCTACACAGCAGAAATCTGCTTTGCTACATTATATGAGTGCAATATACATTTTAGCAGAATGTATTTATGTGTTATTTTTGATTAGAAGAAAAAAAAATAAAAGCTTTTTGATCCTTATACCTTCAGAGATAAACACCCTGTGGATTCCTGCTTTATGTATTAATGTGACGGGAACACACAAAGTCCTTTGGAACTGGCACTAAGAAGAAGCCTTGTCCCAACTCTGTAGAAAGGATGTCTGGAGTTGAAATGAGAACAAGTACAACATGAATTGGCTATTTGCAGGTTTTGATCTCCAGACAAGTTGCTGTTTGGCAAATAGAAAATTTTCAGTGCAGACTGGTCAGTCAAAACTAAGGTATTTGACCCTTATAAAATAATGTCTCTGTTAAACTGCAGGATGAAGAGGTGTCAGTTAGAAACCACACACTGATCAATGCTTCTAGAGGACTATGCCTGCATATGAGGTCTGGGGAGATAGTTACAATCATCTCCATGGCTTCAAGATTTTTAAAGAAAATATAGACTGTAGTAATTGCAGTATATGACACTTAATGGAGTTTCACATATCCAATGCATGGTTAAGGGATCCTCATGACATGGCTGTGAATGAAGGATGATTCACGCTGATAAATTCACACTCTCTGACTTAAACCTGCATGCTTTGATCTTTGGGAAATACTCTGTTTCTCTGATAGTGAGTCAACAGCAGATCACAATTTTAACTTTGGTATGTTTCATACCCAGAATCTAGTTATTTGAGCTGAATATGCTGAGGAACCATAAAAACATAGTTGGCTTCCAAGAAAAAAAAAAAAGAAGAAAAAAGAGAAGAAGAAAAACCTCAAAAGTAAAGATGAAGGCAACAGCCCAGTATATGTTCATTGCTAGAAATGGAAATGCATTTAGGAATAAGCCTCTCTTTTTCCCTATCATGTTTGCGTTGTCCTTGATAGCCTCAAATATTTTTCCTGCGTTGAAGTGGTGTGTCTGCTGCAGCATTTTAAAGATGTGAGAATGAATCAGGGTGAAAGTCTCTATGACCATCTTCACTGCAGTTGTAATATCTTTCATTCTGAAATCTGGAAAAAAATATCCCAGAAATATCAGATTGTAGCAGGTTTGGTTTTTTTTTTTTTTTTCCTTTTTACTGTTTCCTTTCCAAATTAAGAAAAGTATCAGCATCCTCCAGTCACTTTTCTGCAGCACTTTTGTTTTTTGGGTTTTTTTTCAATTGCAAAGCGTATGTATTTGTCATTTGGGTGAATGCATTGTCTTAATGCCTTGAAGACCTTTGGTTATTTTAACTTCAGTGTCACTACTTATAAGTCAACTCCCTGGGCATATTCCCTTGCCCTGTTCTCCAGGGCTGCTCCACTTAGCTCTCAGGTCTTGAACCTTGTGATGTCTAAGCCACAGACAACATCTCCAGCATTGCTGGAAGGCACAGGAAATTAAAAAGCTGAAATAGAAGCTTACAAGGAGTATTACACCTACTGTTGCTCACAGCTTTTGACATTACTGCCTGTACCCAGTGAAGGGTTATTACCTGGCTCAGGCCTGAAGGTCCTGACTTTCCTCTGTAAAAACCTTTGATGAATCACACGTTCACCATGTGTGGTCCTCTCTAGGCTAATGACAATGTTTTCAGTGCTCAGCTTTAATGAAACAAAATGCTACACATTGGGAATGCATCCTGTCTGGAAAATTGTATTTAAAAATTTCAACTGAACCAGTTCAGACTGCTCATGTACTTCCTCTCTACTCAGGAGTAGCACTTGTTTAATACTTGACTTGAAATTTTTTTT